>CAXKVX010001522.1:0-137709 GCA_964058865.1 Eleocharis quinqueflora
GGGTTTGGTTTCGTTTGGATCCATGGTTTCGGTGCATGATCTCAAATGTACTGATTGTTCTAGGTTTTTGGTTCTGCACGGTGATAGAGAGCTCTCTTCAGATAAGGTGAACTTTTCTTCTGAATTGTTTAGTTGATTGTCAGGATCAAGGCTAAAGTTCAGGTACAATTGCACCAGAGAGTGTATCTCTTCAAAAGTTGCTTGAACTACTAGTCAATTGTTAAAGTTGAAGCTTACATGGGCATTAGTGGGGGTAGGGAAAAAGAAATAGTGGAGTATCAGTATCCTTCAGTACAAACTTATAAACCCAAGTTTGGATGGTGAACACCTGATGTACCAGTACACACAACCTATCTTTAGAGTCCCAATGAACATTTGTACTTATTTAATTTTTAGGTTCCAGTGACAATATGTTCAAAATAAAATCGTGTGGATTCCCAATTTCTATGATCTGCTTTAGCAAGCAATAATAAATTACAATTTACATAGAAGTGTACATTAGACTACATTACATGGCATAATTTTCAGTTCTTTTGATGTTAGATCAAAGAGTTTATGGGCATACCTCATCTCCCCCTCTCAAAATTTGGAATTCCAGTGAACTCTCAAGATCAAAACTTTCTCCTACCTTTCTCAGAATGCGAGTTCAATATTACCACCATGATAGAAGAACTGTCCTCCATGCGGGACCACCCGCTTGGTCACCGGCCATCACGTGCCACTGGTGCAGCTATCTCTGCTGCAGTGGCCCTTCTAGAAGGTTCTCTACCTGACCATATTGGTGCCCATGTAATGGTGTTCACATCAGGACCTGCCACGACTGGGCCGGGCAAGGTGGCTGAAACAGATCTGTCCAAACCAATTCGGTCCCACCGTGACCTCATCAATGGCAATGCGCCTCTAGCTGAGAAAGCTGATAATTTCTATAGGAAACTGGCACATAGACTAGCGGAGAAATCAATTGTGCTCAACTTGTTCGCATCCTCTCTTGACCAAGTTGGCGCTGCCGAGTTGAGGTACCCTGTCGAGACCTCAGGCGGGATCATGGTGCTGGCTGAGTCATTCGAGTCGAACCAATTTAGGAAGTGTTTGAGTCACATTTTCAAACCAGGGGAAAACAGCCACCTTGACATGAATCTTGATGCAACCATCGATGTGGTCACGTCAAAGGAGATTAAGATTTGTGGGGCTCTTGGACCCTGCATCTCCTGTCGAGTAAAAAATAATTTAGTCAGTGAGAAGGAAATTGGAGAAGGTGGTACCCACTCGTGGAAAACAAGTGCCATCACACCCAAAACATGCATTGCATTTTTGTTTCAAGTGAGCGGCCATGAGAAAAGTGCAGACCCGCCTACGGTCTTCTTCGTGCAGTTCAAGACTAAATATCGACATGGGGGTGGTGGGTTCCGCATGAGGGTCACCACGGCTGCAAGGCGGTGGGCCTCTCCACGATCGGCGGAGATAACGTCTGGGTTTGACCAGGAGGCTGCTGCAGCTGTGGTGGCTAGACTGGCAATCCACCGGGCTGAGGAGTATTTTGTTCGAGACGTGATCAGTTGGCTTGACAAAATGCTAATTCGTTTCACAACTAAATTTGGGGACTATGCACCTGAAGACCCCTCCACTTTTCGTCTCTCTTCAAATTTCTCTCTCTATCCACAATTCATGTACCATCTGCGTAGGTCCCAGTTCATAGACGTGTTTAATAGCTCGCCTGACGAGACTGAATTCTTTCGATTGATGCTCAACCGAGAAGGTGTTGTTGGGTCGTTGATCATGATTCAGCCGACTCTGCTTCAGTACTCGTTTGATGGACCACCTATACCTGTTTTACTCGACATTAGCTCGGTTTCACCAGATGTAATTCTCCTTTTTGACTCATATTTCCATGTAGTTATCCATTATGGATCAAAGATTGCGCATTGGAGGAAAAATGGGTATGACAAGGACCCAGAGCATGAGAACTTTAGGAAACTTCTTGAAGCGCCAGATGCAGACACAGAGGCCTTGGTGGCAGATAGGTTCCCACCACCCAGGCTGGTAAAGTGTGACCAGTATGGGAGCCAGGCAAGATTTCTGCTGGCCAGACTGAACCCATCAGTTACTCAGAAAACTCGGTTGACAGATGGGTCTGAGGTAATTTTCACTGATGACATCAGCTTGCAAGCTTTTATTGAGCACTTGCAGGAGTTGGCTGTGCGGGGTTGAATTTAACTTTAAAAGGTCATCAACCAGCTGTTGTCTGCCCAATTTTGTTCCGAATTTAGAGGATCGTTGTATATGAGGTTCTATACTTCTATTCTATTTTATTTTTCTTTTTTTTGTTGTTGCCATTATTGGTGTTTAGCATTGGGCAAGGTAGGTTTGGGATATTTGGTGTTGGACCAGTATTTAGCGTTTCAGTTTTGTAAAATTACTAGGAAAGATGGGTTGGCTTTTGAACAGAATATTTGTTCTTAGTGATTTTTTTTCCTACAGAAGTTCTGCATAGGTTCATCCTGTTAGAAGGTTCAACTGTTTTATTGACCGAGAAGCCTCCAATTATTTTGGGATTTGACATAATCGTGTTACTTAATTTAATGTCAATCTAAAATGCGGGTTTGCTCTGAAAAAAAGGAAACCAACATGTAATTTACATTATAAAACCATATGTTGTACTGGCAACCAATGCGTGATTTGGTTGTTACCCATAAAAGAAATCTGTGCTTTAGTTAGAGGTTTGACCTTATCAACTGTTAGCTCCAACTTGATATTGTACCATAAATAACTTTTGTAATAAATTAAAATGCTAACTGGTGGGGCTGTCTGTCATAATGGCAATGCAAAATTTTGTTATTTGCTGAATTTCAGTGAAGATGTCTCCTCTAGGCGGCCTGGTATTAATAAAAATAAAAGAAGAAATCAGATCGTACAGGCAACAGAATCTTCTTGCCTCTTGACATCTGATTAGGTGTCTGTATGAACTATGAAGAGCTTGATTGTGCAGCAACACCAAGAGTTATGCAGCTTATGCTAAAGTCCAGCTGTACTGCTGTACTGATGTACTAATATATCCTTTTTTTATTTTTAATAATACCAAATATAGCTGAACCTAAGATGAACATTTCTGTATGCTCTTTACTTCTTTCCCATGAAGAGAACCAGATATTTCCAGAACTTCAATGCACCGTAGCTCCCACCTTTTTTTTGGTGGAATGAAATCACCTACTCAAAAGCGATCGGTTCCTTGTTATTGTTATTGGTAGAGGTGGCAGAACCCGACCCGACCCGAAAAATCCATCCGATCCGACTTGACCCAAGCCCGACTTGATCCGATTTGTTAGAAAGTCAAACTAACCCGAACCCGACCTGACCTGACCCGACACGACCCGTAACCCGATCTTATGCGACAACGGTTGACCCGTAACCCGACCCGACCCGACCTGACACGACTCGTAACCCGATCTTATGTGACAAAGGTTGACCCATAACCCGACCCGACCCGACACGACCCGTGACCCGATCAGAAGCGACACCAGTGGACCCGATACCCGACCCGACCCGACCTGCTTCGACCCGTGACCCGATCAGAAGCGACACCCGTGGGCCCGATACCTGACCCGTGACCCGATCCGAAGGGACACATGTAGACCCGAAACTCGACCCGACCCAACCTGAGATGACCTGTAACACAATCTGAAATGACACACGTGCACCTACCAATCTGGATCGTTCGATTAGATTTGAACGGATCAGATTTTATAATACAAAGCCCTCTTGAATTATATAATCGGCGGTCAAGCGTTCAGATCTAATCATGATTAAAATATTATAATCCTAATAATAATAATAAATAAATATAATATTAATAATATAATAATTATTATCATAAATAATAATAATAATATAATTATTATTATCATAAATAATAATAAAATAATAGTAATGTTGAAATATTATAATGATAATAAATAATAATAACAATAATAATAAATAATAAATAATAATAAATAAAATAATAATAATAAACTGATGTCGCCCGATTCGACTTGTGACTCCAAGGGTGTCGGCACTCGTCGTCCTGAGGCCCGAACTGACGTCGCTCGATCGGACCCGTGATTCTAAAATTGTTGGTACTCGTCGACCCGAGGTCCGACCCGACCTGAGACCTAGAAGTTGTCGATACTCGTCTACCCGAGGCTCGACTTGACTCGAGACTTGAAAGTTGTCGGCACTCGTCGACCCGAGGCCCGACCCGATCTCGCCCGACCCGACCCGAGACCTGAAAGTTGTCGGCACTCGTAGACCCGAGGCCCGACCCGATCATGCTCGACCCGACCCGTGACCCGAAAGTTGTCGGCACCGGACGACCCGAGACCCGACCCGACATCGCCCGACCCGACCCGTGACTCGAAAGTTGTCGGCACCGAACGACCCGAGACTCGATCCGACCCGACCCAAACCCGCCCGACCCGCCCAATTGCCACCTCTAGTTATTTGTTACTTGTTAGACCACATCATTCTTCTTTTTCTTCTTCTTTTAAAATAAATTGAATTGAATTGAATTGAATTGATGAAGTCGGCAAGCGAATCATGGATTACGATTTCCCAGCGGAAATGACAGAGGAGAGAACTAGGCTATGGGCTGTTTGGCAGCAGTTGTGCTGACCTAATGATCTGGCCTCGTTTCCTTTCTCCATGCTTACCATTAAATGCACGGCGCAGGCGAAGATCTCTTCTGACTAGAGGTGGCAAGTCGGGTCGATCGGGTGGGTTCGGGTTGGGTCGGGTCGGGTCGTGTTAGTTTAACCGTTTACAATAGTCGGATCGTGATCGGGTTGGGTCGGGTGAGTTCAAGTCGGGTTGCGTCGATCTTTTTCGGGTGACGGGTCGGGTCGGGTGTCAGGTCGGGTTGCATCGACAACTTTCGGGTCTTGGGTCGGGTTGCACCGACAATTTTCAAGTATTATTTTGAGTTTTAAGTTCAATCGGACAAGATCGGGTCGCGTTATTGAATTGTACAAGTAAATCTTGACTTTTTCTGATGTTAATTTGTTAGTAAAATTAGATTATGATGTTGGCAAGATAGGATTAGATCAATTTACAGGTTTTATCAGGTCAAGTCGGGTCGGGTTCGGGTCATCATGTGTCGCTCCATCTCGGGTTACGGGTCGGCTCAGGTCGGGTCGGGTCGGGATTGGGTCCTCATGTGTCACGTCATTTCGAGTTACGGGTCATCTCGGGTCGGGTCGAGTCAGGCTCAGGTCGCTCATGTGTCACTTCGTCTCGGGTTACGGATCATTCCGAATCGGGTCGGGTTAAAAGGGTTCAGATCGGGCCGGATCGGGTCAGGTTCTAACGCCTCTACTTCTGACACACTAGTTTCGTTTTGTTTGGTTTTGTGTTGTTTTTGTTGTATTGAACCTTTCGCTCCACGCTCCCACAGTACAATTTTCGCGAATAAAATACTTGCATGAGAGATGATTTTCAAATGGCAACCACTTGGTTAAAAAAATGTGTATGTTGGATATTGTAGCTTATTTAGATCATTCGATTCATTGAGTTTAACGAAATTAATTTCTTGTGAAACATAATAAAAGTTAAAATGAATCTATTTTCATAATCTCGATGAATTAAACGACACGGGTGGACTAGAATATTCACTGTTACTCTCTTTTAAATTTTAAAGTACTTAAATTTTTGTCATTACAAATTAGTGAATTATTTTCCGAATGATGTATTATACATTTTTTTGGCGAATAAATGCGAATGTCACAAATTGTACAAATTATATGTGTTTTAATAAAAAAACAACATTGTATATTTTTTGCTTATTTTTCTTCTTCTAAAATTCTATTATTTCAATGTATTATTTATATTATAATGAACATTTTCTGAATCATACCGGAATCAAGAATTATAAGCTTTACCGAATTATTTTCGAATTTCAAATTTGTCACAATGTTCTCTTTTGGCTGTCTTAGTTTCATATAGAACCAAACCTCATTGAAAATATGATGAAAAACTGAACAATAGAATGATATCTTTATGTGAATAAAAAGTATGGGAAACATTATGCATATTTTTAATCGTATTGTGGGATAACTGAAAGGCAAATATTTTAATTGTTTAAAAATTCCGTTCAAAATTAGTCAGTTATAGGATTTGTTTCTCAGTTCAGAAAAAAACACATTCTGCATGATTTTGCAAATTGCAAGTGAAAAATATGTCATATATCACATGATAGACAAATGTCATGGAAGATAGTAACCCCTAATTGGAAATCAGTGAATCTATTTTCCTTTTCCATCGTATTCTTGTGTCATGTTATTTTCTATCTAACAAACAAATTGAGCCACAACGTGTGGTCCCCAATTAGGCTGTCAACTTGCACAACAGGATTCTTTGGATATTTTACATATGATAATGATATACAAATCGGATTCCCAACAGATAGAAGGATCCATTGTTGCATACATAAATACATTACATCATAGATATATTAACAAGTAACAAAGGAGACTAGGAATAGGAGCTTGAGGTTATATGATATCCTGTTTTGGAATTAATGCAAATGTGTGTGTAAGTTGGTTATAAGAACTAATTGCACTATGAAAAAATAAAAGAAAAGGAAATTTTTTACTGTTCCTAAACTTGTGTTTAAAGTGTTTAGGAATAGCATTTTAAAAATCAGTTGTCAAAACTGGTTAATGTCAGGTGGGTAACCGTCACGTATAGTGTATGAAGGGCATTTTGCGGATAGAAACGATCGTCGGTCGACAACAAAATTCGATTAATTGGTCAATTAATTTTTCAAACGGTTTATAATATTTAAAAATATGCGTAGCACATTTTCAAAATTACAAAGACATTAATTTAGACATCTAAATTTCTATTAATTATTTCTTTAATGAAATTAGTAAATATTGTATTCCTAAATATGCAATTATTTTTATTGAATTATTAATATTTTATATATTAAAATATGAATACCAAGTTGTCCCAAAAAATCGATTAGTAGATCTCATAACGATTATTTGCTTGACGATATCTCGATTAGTCGAATGCATTCATATTTTAAATACTGCTTAGGAAAAAAACTTTTCTTAAGGTTTTAATTCAGTTAAAGACCAAAGCATTCCTCAAACAAATCAGTTAAAAATCCAAAATATTTATGGCCCAATTAACTTTATTAGAACCAAAATTTATAAACCCATTTTTCTTCCGATTCTGTTATTAAGCATTGTCATTTCTTTCCATAGCTGATCAACATATGAGTTCTGACATTTTTCTTTTACCGGCCACAAGAAGCTTTTCATCATTAGTTTATATCATTGTCAGATTCAAATAGTTTAACATTTCTTCCATACTTTGACTTGATAATTGTGTTAGGAAATATACAAATAAAGAATTTCTGTCATTAAATTCAAAGTTATAATTAGAGTCAAGATGAAGAGTATAAGATATTTTAACTTCTTTCCCTAAATGTCAAGTTTCAAAGTTTCTTCATGCTAAAAAAGAACTTTCAAACTTTCTTTTATCAATTCCTTTTTCCGTGAACTTTGCATATTTTCAGGTGCATTTAACACCATAAAAGCAAGACCCCCAGAAACTTCATCCAATCAAAAAAAGCCTTACTAATAATTATAGACAGATGGGTCAAGTATATAATAATACATGCCTCAATTGATATGCACATGGCCTGCCACCTCCACTGATTGTACAAATCAAGCATCCAATACAATATTCAAATAAAGAAACAATAAAAAATGAAGATTCTCACAATAAGAAATACCACTTAATTAATAAATATCACTAGAAAACGAAGAGGGAATAATAAGGTCTGTACTAACAACGCGAAAGGAAGCATCATATATAATTATATAGCAATACACAAACCATGCACCAACAATTAATACAGCAAAGGCTAGCTAGCTAGACAAACAAACATGTAACATGACCACCATAATTATTCTTTTAGCTTGATTCAGATACACACTTTTTTTAAACAAAACAATAAACATATTGTCTAAATCAAAAACCCTGACACACACACATAAAAACATTAAGCCAAGCTCATTTTTTGAATATTCATGGTTTCTTGCCTGCAAATTCAAGCATGGTTCTTGGATTTGTCCTTTGCCTTTGGTGCTGCAATTGAAAAAAAAAATATACATTTAAAAAACTGTAAGCTTTACTTCATTACAAAATAACACAACCTAACTGTTTATTAATATTTCAACCAAAAAATGCAAGAGAAGATACTAACCAAGGCCAATGGCTTCGGATCCTTTCATTATCCGTAAGCGCTTGCATGAATCAACAAACATCCTGGATAAATTCATCATAATAAGGTTAATTAATGATTAATTTGAATTAAAGCTACATTTATTAATTTTTCAAATTTATTTTCTGCATATTATATGGAATACTAACCCCCAAGGGACATCACCAACTAACATCCAATCACTATCCTTGTCTTCATAGGTTGGCAGATACTCCGAGCCATTATTTCCACCTTAATTCACAGTTGTATAATTGTACACCAAAACAATAAATTAATGCAATTAAGAAAAGAAAAATCTCAACTATCTTCAATAATTAATACAGTAGAGGGACTTTCATCTTTGTTCTTAGGGGAAAATGTATTAGATGAATTATTGTACCTGTAGTGAAAGAGCTAAACATCTTCTCTAAGGCTTGAGAGAGCTCCTTGTAGCTATTGTACATCTTCAGATCTATTTTGCGAAGATACGGCGCGCCATCCATGCTAACCTTCACAAATGACGCGGTAGTATTACTAGCGGATTTCTCTCTTTCGTCTTCGGTTTTGTTCTTCTCGGATTGAACAGTCATGATGTTCTTACGGAATGATCGGACTGGTGGCCAACCCACTGCCCTTGCCCTATTAATTTTAATAAATTTGTTACTATATAGGTAGCTTGGTTATGAATTCACTTGCCTTGATGCAGTGAAATTAATTAGTGTAGACCATACTTATAAACAGACTATATTTAAATATAGTAACCTTTTTTCCTAATTAAATTGTACTATAATATTTCTCCTGTTTATCCTATCGGTTTTTAATATGTTCCTTTTTGTACCTCTCCTATGTTTTAAGAGAAAATAACTGCATATCAGTTTGATTATTTGTCCTAAATTCCTAATTAATTACTAAGACTGTACAACTTATGCAACTATATATATTTAAAAAAATTATAATATTGTTAACAGCACCAGGATTTTTGGCAAGTCTAGAGCAATGAAGAAAAACCTCCCTCCATCCTATGCATTTAAAAGGGAGGAAAAAGTCTAGACGTACTCTTTCTTTTTAGTAAAAATTAAGCATGTAGCATAATTGAGACTACACTACTGCTTAGTAATTGTTTGAAGAAAGATCAAGGAAAAATAAAAGAAAATTGTTAGAGGAAGATTCAAGTACTTTGGAGCTCGAGGCTTCTCGGGGTCGCTAGTGAGAGCAGCGGACAAATTTTTCATGCTCGGAATTCGGTTGATAATGGCATCCTCTTCTTTCTTTATCTCCATTCCAATAGTTGGCAACTTTAGCTTGAGATCTATTGTTTCCTCAAACACTCTCTTGCATGAGGTCTTCACCGCATCTCCATCTCCCGGCAACCCGAGTCGGAGCTCGGTCTCCTCCAACCCTAAACCAGCCATCACTAAAAGACAATGCAAGCTGGTGTCACCTTTCTTGATTGTTGTCTCTATCTCTCTCTCTACTTCTCTTTATTCTCTCTCTTCTCTTTTCTTCTCTTCTCTTCTCTCTCTTTCCTCTGGGCTGGTTGTCTCCAAACAAGAGCTTAGGGAAAAGGAAGGGAGAGACCAAACAATAGGGATTAGAGTAAGCAGGTATATATAGAAAATGCGTACATCAGTTAGTTATGGTGAAGATATGAACTTGTCTATTGTTTAAGTCTCATATGTTCCCCAAGGTCAGATCAGTCAGAATCGAGATTTTCTACGCGCTGTACTGGCAGCACAAGGATTATGAACCATCCAATTTGCATTGAGATTCGTGTTTATTGAATTTATAAAATACTTGAATCTGAGTTGTTCGTATGACGCAACACAAAAAATTCGGACCGTTCACTGCGTGCTGCGCGATAGATGATTCGAACCCGATCGATTATATATGGCACACACTATCTTCTGAATTAAATCCGCATCCATGTGTAAGTATCTAATAAATATTAGTCTATTTATAAACTATAAATTGATACTTCAAACATATTTCACATCATTACCATTATGTGTTTTAATCATTGAATATATTATTATTATTTGCTTTCATTTTGCGGGATTTGTCTCAAACAAAAATATATAGATTTTGGCCATAAAAAAAAATCACCCGCCCGTGCCGGAATTCGATCCGACTCGTAAATTTCGGATCCACGAATCTAGCACAGGTCGGGTCGGGTTGGCCCCAAACTCGTGTATACTCGTGCCTGTCTAGATCCGTGCCCGACCCGTTCCAAGACCCGTCCGTGCCCGATCCGTGGAACCGTGCAAAAATTAAAAAAATACAAAAAAATTCAGAAAAATACAAAAAAAAAAACAGAAAAATTCGAATATATATATTAAAATAATGTGCAGTTTTAAATTCGAAAAAAAATATAAAAAAATTCAAAAAAATTCGAATAGTTGGACGGATCCGACCCGACCCGTGCCCGATCCGTCTGGACCCGCCCGGGTTTATCACGGATCGAGTTGGAAGTTTTGAGTTCGGACCCGTACATACCCGCCCCGCCGTACCCGTGGATTCGTGGATCCGGACGGTCGGATCCACGGATACCCGACCCGTCCCATTATTAAAACCCTAAATTTAACATACCGTTTTATGTGCTTTCAAGTCTTCTGATTTCCTTCAAAATTGGCATTGCACGAATTTCGAAGATATCGAAACTTGCAATACGCATATATAGAAGTCATATACACAGGACATTAATTAGCCTAATCCAAAATATATGTTATTTCTTCAAAATATTTTTTATTTGATGTTCAAGAAGATATAAGAAAGAGAAGTATCATTTGACAATTCTTCATTTTGATAACCTTGATCTTTAATTGAAAAAAAATAAAAACTTAATTTTGAATTCAACATCATATGCATGTCAAATAACATGAATTCGAGGTGTCTATAAAAACTAATTAGTACCTTTTTGCTTGATTAAATCTTCGATACCTATCCAACAAAACATTTGTTAGTTGGAGACGCATAATTCACAAAATTTAAGCAAATAACTAAATAATAGTAGAAGGAAAGCAAATATTGCCCAATTAACAATTTTTTTTAATGTCTAGTCTTATTTAGTGTAGTGATAAGGGACAACAAGATTTTAAACGAACTTCACTGAGAATTATTTTCGGAGGACTTTTCAAATTTATTTTCTGATTTATTTGTGAGTAAGTATTGTAAGTCTACGAATAATGATTAATAAAAAAACACTCAAATTCTAGAGTTTCAACATAATTCCGAAGATTTAAGAGAAATTTGTAAACTTTTTGAACTAGTGTGTATTTTTCGCTCCAATATTCAATTGTCCACAATCGAATGAAATACACTTTTCTAATCATGCTAAATTAGTAACTAGTAACTACGAGCGAAGTTCGACCTGATCTGACTCGTTCGAACTCGCTCGTATAATGGTCTAGTCCCCGTTTTAAAGTATTAACCGGCCGGCGGACATTTTTAAAATCCAAATTTCAACCAAACAAACACGTAAATCCGCACAAGAGATTGCCACAGAGGATCTCAATTACACAGTAAACCCATGTAGGGTGGTGCACATAACCCGAGTGATTAGGTAGGCCCATCCGAGGCGCTACATGCTGACACGTGTCGTAGATTAGCTGACATGAACCCGGTTTAAACGGGGGGAACCGCCGAACCGGGGAGGGTTTTCTACTTTTCTCTTTCTTTGATTAGTGATCACTGATTAAGTGGTAAGGTGACTTTTACGGCTACACCTATGAGACTATGAGGCTATGACATATCGACTCTCGAATGATTACTGTGGGCCTCATTTAATGCTCCTTGGGTCCCACTTCCTACTTGCCTACTTGCGCCGAGTGTTGCAATTACCTGATCTGCTTCCTTTTTCTTTTTCCTTCTTAGTCTGTATCTGCTGTTATTTCAAAGATATAACAGAATTATGTTATTTCAGATCGGACTGCTCAGTTGAAACATATATATTAATATATGTACGGTTCCACATCACAATAAAATTTATCTGCGTGCTAATTTGAAATAACAGAGAGCTGTTATCTCTTACGAATAACAGCATATTTGAAATACAGGATCCGTATCTACTACCTTTTCACTTTCTTGGAATTTTTTTATTGAGCCAGAACAAACTTTTTCAAAGGATTAGATCAAAATTACTTTAAATTTTTCACAAAGAACTAAGATTCGTAAGTATTATTTGCGTCTCTAATTTTTTTTCAACTCTTATTCTTTTCTCTTAAGATTGCAGTACAACTTTTAAACTTTAGTGGCGCAACTAATATGTGCGCCCTAAAAAAACTTAGAAGCGTAAGTATTAGTTGCGTTTTTTATCATTTGTAATATTTTTAAGAAGCAATTGATCATATTTATAAAAAAAGTTATTTCTCTGATTCTTTGTACAAAAATTCCAACTTTCTTTAACAAAAAATTGTCATCTCAAGTTGATACATAGAAAATTGATATGTAAATGCCTCCATTACTATTGTTTTATCCAGTTCAAACAAATTGTGATGCCGTTGCCAGAAAATAAAGATTGGGAAAATTAGTTATTGAAATGTTTTTTTTCTTTTTGTTTCTAGACTAAATCATATAATTTATGAATCATAGTAGTTAGTATCTTACGATACGGGATACGAATCTCACGATTCGATATGATTCAGAGGCTAAGAAATACGAATCTTATCTGTGTATCTGAGATGAAGTGTATCTCGCGAATCTTACGATACGGGATACAAATCTCACGATTCAATACGATTTAGAGGCTCAGAGATACGAATCACGACGATACAGGAGTACAATACACATATCGTATCCTATCGTATCTTATTTAGTTGCGATTCACGAACCGTCCAATAGAATCCGCGATTTTGCCTCAATAATTGCAATTGACCCCGACAATTTGGTTTTCCCTCCTTTACGACACTATTTTACGCCAATTTGTGCAACCCTAGCCCTTTTCTTGCGTTTTCTCGTGTGCGGATTTTAGCAAAGTCAGAGAGCAACAAAGTCAGAGAGAAAGAAACTAGAATCGAAGAAGAAATTTGCATCTCGAATGCCCAACCTTGACAACGACGAGGAGTTTATGACCATTACATGCACGTCTTCTTGTTATTCTTTTTTTTGGAACTTTTGTGTAGTTTTTGTAAGGAAATGAGTAGAATAGTTAATAGGAGATCCATGAAGCATATAATGCATTAAATGCACAGTTGCACACACGATTGTTTGCTATTTTGCTTTATTTCTCTGGCTTTTGGCTCTTCTTTTGGTCTCCACTGAGGCACACATTTACACTAGGTTACACATCTTTACTTATTAAAATACATTGTCACTTATTTAATTGTACACAGCTTTATTCGATTAGTATTTTATAAGACATAGGCACATAGATTTTACTGCACAAGTCTAATTACATAATTAAATATTTAATATATTTTTAGGTTATTTGTAATTAAATGAGAAGAAGAAAGGAAACATCACAAAAAGATATTTAAAATTATGATAATTTATTTAGTTATTTATAGTTTTTTTGTTAGATACTAATTACTATAACTTCTTTTGTTATTTTAAAAATAGCTTAACATATCTCAACGATACGATACGCAATACACAATACGATATAAAATCCACCGATATATGGTACACTTTATGATTCAAATCCTATGTGATGAATATATAAACGGCAACATATAACTGAACTCGTTAATCATATGTTAAGTTCCTATCATGTAAATGGATCAACCCAATCATTAAGTTTGTTGGTTGTCTCTCTCAACTAGGGGTGCAAAAGAGTCAAACACGAACGAGCTAAGTCAAGTTTAAGATCGGCTCGTTACTTAACGAACGAGATGATAACAAACGAGTTCATAACGAGTTGGTAACGAATGCGTCCATAACGAGTTTTTGACGAGTCGAACACGGACAAGCCACGAGCTACGAATATTTTTGACACTCCTAGACTATATGTTAATTAATATTGTGCAACTTGTACTTCAACTATTGCAGCAAGATATTAATATCTATCAATTAACTTTATATAACATGTGTGATTCGTTAACGAGCCGAGCTGGACAGATTTCAAGATCGGCTCGTTAACTTAACGAGCTGACCAGCTCGTATCGTTAACAGTTTGAGCTGGTAACGAACGAGTTCATAATGAGTTTTTGATGAATCGAATACGGACGAGCCACGAGCTACGAATATTTCTTGCACCCCTACTCTCAACCAATGAGTAATGACTAATGCAGAGTCTCGATTCTTTCTTGTTAGGAATGGAATATCCAGTTTGATATAAAATGGAGGCGATTTTGAACACGAGCACATTTGCAAACAAGTTACTCTCTGGATGACGCAGCTTCTCAGTGAATCTTAGAGGCACAAGTAATAGTTGATCTCCAAAATTATTTCTAAAAAATGGTTTGCAGGAGGATTCGAACTCATGCCCTCACTCAAACCCAGCACCTCTAATCAAACTCCATACTACTAGACTATTTGTACTTCTCGGAAAGTTTAGAACATTTTTAATATTAATAGGTCCTAAACTTATGAATTTCTATAATAAAAGCACTTTAATACTATAAATATATTATTAATTTCGAAATAATATTTAAAGTATATGTTTAATAGTTATAGTAATATATTTATTATTAAAAATGTTTAGTATTTGTAATGATATATATATCATTAAAAAAGATTATTAATTAAAGTAATTTGTTTATAGTAATATAATATGTTTAATATTTATTGTAATATATTATTATTATAAATATACATATATTAATAATTTGTTTTATATAAATTTATTATTAATTTATTAAATAATAAATATATTACAAATTGGTACAATAATAAATATAATCAATATATTATTACTTCTATTAATACTATTTATATATATTTAATGATACTATATGTTATTAATTTGTATATTAATAATTAGTAAATTGTATATTAATACTATTAACTTAGCAATAAATATTGTCAGCAGCACTTAGGGACGCAACTATTACTTGCGCCATTGATCCTCTGTGCAATTTTTAGAATCTCATTGACCTTATCTGTTGAAATTTTTAGATCTTTGATCTCTATGAAAATTTTCCACCATGTAGCAGTAAAAGCGGTTTCCAGGACATATCTTTCGCCGCTACATGTTAATTAATATATTTCATTAAATTTTAAATTAAAAGTGGGAGATTAAATACATGATTTTAATTAGTTTACTTTTTGTAAATTACTTGCACCTCAGTCAATTGGGACTTGTCAAAATTTCATATTATAACTAGTCATTATTAGCTTATGTTGTTGAATAAAAAAATGGATAAGAAAGACAAAAAAAAAATAGTAATTAATCAGAGTCAATAAACATGACATGCTTCCTTCAAATAGTCGTCCACAATCACATATAAAAGAAATTACAAGCAAAAACAAAACAAAGATAACTGACAACCGGCATAGTTATTTTTAATTTTCTGGTATATTTGCTAGGTCACATATAACAACGAATTTAATTTGTTATACATTACAAGAATAATAAGTATGACATAAATAGGGAAGCTTTTCTTTTTCATATTGTAGAAACAATAATCAGATTAGTGTTTTCAAAATGACACACAATGATTAGTTACGACGTGAAACAACACGTCACGTGATCAGTAGGTCATTGCTCGAGTGCTTATTATATGATGTGTCTTTTTTTTAAACTAAAGTTGACACATCATGTCACATTACATAAAACAGATTTTATTCGCTGTCATAATTTGTAACTGCAGCAAATTGTCATTGAGTGTATGACAGATGAGTCCCACAATTTATAAAGAAACCTCCTGAATCAAATCCAATCGTTGCAATTTAATCTAAGCGTTAGAACTTAATTATGACAAAAATTGCCACGATTTAATGTCAGCAGATGCGGATCCCACAAAACAGCATTGCCAATCACGACATGCCACAAAAATTGATGCAAAATAACATATAACACTAAACGTTACGTGGTCATGCATACTCCGATTTTTAATATTAAAAATTTAGTAAATAAGCTATAAATAAAAAGAAATAGAGTTCTGAAAGTTCGAAAAATAAAAAAGACTGTAGTTGTTAACATCGAGTTTTTGAAAAAAAAATCAAATGACCGATGCTAACAACATAGTTGTGAAACCATTCACTTTTTCTATGATTCCTTATGTACTCAATTTTTTTTATTAATAAAAATATTAATAATTAATTCATGAGTTGGATTGTATTTATGTATTTTTTGTAACAACTTCGGTCATGCTCGTTGGATTGAAATTAATATTTTTGGTTGCCGCAAGGCATCGAGCTGTAGATATTCGAGTCTACTTTCATCGCTTCGAGTCCGATTTGTGATCGAATAAACGAGCGATTCAAAATTGAATCTAACACAAAGTCACGATAAAAAATACTAATTAAAACATAAGTTGAAGATTGAGTCAAATTTGAAATACGCATTTCTTTGATCGTAAATCAAACTCGATGCGATGAAAGTAGACTTCGGTCTTTTCTATTTCTCGAACTTTCAGAACACTCTTCTTTAAATTTACAATTTATTATTAAATTTTTAATATTAAAAAAATTCGGATGCATATAGCATACTTAATAATGTGGCGGTACACTTATGAAATGGATGTGACACAACATCATGGATAATTCAATCCTTAGATCTTTGATAGGATATGATGAACCGATTCCCATCATTTGGAAAACAACGAACAATATATTTTTATTTTAGTCAACTGCTAATTAATGTAGATCTACACATAAATTTACATATATTTTTAACCATGAAGTATGTTTCCCAACACATTCTATCACTTGATTTTTTGCACAAATGTAAACATTTTTTCTATATTTTCTTTTCATTGAACAAGTAATATATAAAACCTTAATTAAATGCGTGACAGTGACACATCTTCATGTTGCCATCAGTTTTGTAAAAAACGGAATGCACTTGACGATCGGAGAGGTCCGTTAAGCAACTAATCATTATACGGTTGATTAATCAAATTTTTGCGGACAATTTAACATTCATATTTTAATATACAAAATATTAACAATTCAAATAAAAATGTGTTGTTATATAATTACTATTACGATATGTATTTCCTTATCTATGAAAATATAAAATATTAATATATATAACATCTCAATTAAAAATTTTAACATTTTGAAATAAAATATGTATTTTTATAAAATTATATGTTTAATATATTTATTTTCTCATATAAAAATATTGTTGTTCATATTTTGGAATTGTGAAGCATGTAAAGAAAGATAAGAAAATATTTTTTTTAACTTTTTTGGAGTTTCAATTAAGTAATTTATAAAATAAATTACACTACCGAAAGACCAATTAACCAATAATCATAAAATGTCAAACGAAAAATTAGAAAAAAATAATCAATAATATGACTTTTGGGGAAAGTTAGAATGTATACAAGAATCAATTTAATATGAAAGTTCATGGTAGTATTTATGAATATTCAAATGACAAAAAAACTAAATTTGAATTAAAATTCTTAAATTCTAGCTTTATAGGAATTGAAATTATTAAAATCGAAGTTCGAATGAAATTTTTATAGCAAAAACAAGTAATAATTCATTATCTGGAAATTTTTTAACGGGTTTTAGATGTCGATTAATCGGGTTTGGTGGCCGACTAATCGTTCAGAACCGCAAAATACTCTTCAAATCTACTATACGTAACTGTTTGGTCGCCGACTCCGAATAGTCTGCCGACTAATTGACCGCCAAGATCGTTTTTCAAAACACCGATTGCTACAGCAATTGCAGATTCACAATAAGGCAACTCCAGGCAAGTGACTGGTTTGATTTTTCAAAAAATGCAAAATTTAGTGTATTTGTAGTTATTATTATAATGAAAAATGAGATATTTATGTAATTTTAATGGCTTTGTGCCCGTGCTCAATCTTAATTTTAATGTATGAATTTAATTGTGGGAGGACTTAATTTAGCTCTAAATCCGCCACTGACTACACGGCACTTGATGAAGCAATATGTCATGCCATTAGACAAAACAAAATGTTTCATCTCTTATCTTTATGTGACATCATAATAATACATGTAAAAATATTATCTATCACATTATGAAAAATTAAATTTTGAAAACACTATAGATGAATTTAAATAAACAAGGGTAAAATCATAAAGAAAGATGACAAAAAAAAATACATTATAAAATAAAAAAGAGAAGAATGTACTATTCTAAAACCTTACAGAATCTGAAAAGACTTAAACCAGATGCTGTAATTTGAAGTGATCAAATATAAATGTGACTACACATCACATGTGTATCGTGGAATCAAGAATAATTGGTACACTTCCAAAAAATATATGAATGGCAGTAAAATAAAAGAAAATAAAAGAAAAAGAAAAATAATTAAGAGAAAAAGGGTTGGTGGGAGCAGCAATAGCACTGTAAATAAGAGAAAATAGATGATTTGAGGTAAGGCTGTGGGGACAACTAGACATGGTGTTAAGAGAGGAGGGAGCAGGTCAACTAAGCATGTGAACTGATTCTATCATATCATCATCATCAAATTCTTACTTGGAAAATAAATATATATCGTCACTCATGATCTCATAATAGGTTGCATTAGCATGTACCTCAATATCTCAATTCCCCAAATTTAATTTGCAATTTGAGGGAATTTAATCTCTCTTTGCATGTGATTAGGTGTTGCTTTGTCTCCTCCTCCTGGTTCGGTTTTGTCAAACCCTTCTTGAGCCCATGTGCTCTCAACGGTTCGCTTGCACCGTCTCTCATGTCCCCTCTATGGGTCGGATTCAAATCTAGAACTGTGCAGTACCGTCTAGTACGGTGGCGGAGCCACGTAGTTCTAGAAGTTCAGTTGAATTTTTGAAAAAAAAACTTCAAAAATAATCATATATATTAAAAAAATTCAAAAATGACTATGTATTTGAATTTTTTTTAGAAATAACCATCATTTCGAACCCCTGAAAAAAAACCCGTAAATCTTGAACCCCGAGAATCCTGGATCTGCCCCTGGTCTAGCATAGCAGCGGACGGTCCGAATCGACCGTCTATTTTGAATCGATCGTCTGTGATGAAAATCAGAGAGAGTTTAAATTTTGACACGAATCTTAAAGCAAATAAAGAAAATCAAACGACTATGATATTCCGCTACACGGTACTGCGCAGTACCATATTCGGATTCCTACGGGCCTGTTACCACTTGCCATGTTTGGAAATCTGAGAGAGTTATCTACTGTTAATTATTGTGTTAATATTCCATCATGCTTATCTTTTAGTTTTAATCATTGGATTTAAGAAAAAAATGCATTATGTGTGGAATTAGTTTGTTGCTATCCTTTAATATGGTTTCAACTTTCGATAATTAATGTTATTGTTTTGATGGTATTATCGAATTGATAAATATTTAATAGCGTTCATAATTAATGGTTGTTATACAAAATTTTGTTGTGTGCTGTCAATTTTTGAGCATAAGAGTGAGTTTGTTATAGATAATACTTTTAAATATTAATCAATTACAATTGTTCGTTGTCATCGATAATTGTGTAATTTAATTAATTTTGTTTCAATAATAGTACAATCAAATTAATTTTTATCCATAGCAAATTAACCACAAAATAATCACTACTTGCTCAATTTAAATCGCATTTCGAATATTTGAGACAACATAAATTTATAGTTTTAAGAATTTTTTATTTATTTTTTAGGTAGGAAGAATATCATTGATCAGACAAATTTCTTCTTATACAAAATAATTGTAAAAATATGAAATGTAATTTACCCTAATATTTTATATATATAAATAAGATTGAATGATTTAGCTCAACGGTTTAGACATTCTGAAATGGAATATTCCACGAAACCACTCAATATTCCATTTCAGAATAAATTCTTATACTTTAAAAAGAAGAAAATATAATCATGGAAAATAATTGACTTTTATGGATGCTTAGCCATCTCATGTACAATTACTGCTAACCGTTTGATCTACAATTTTATCCCCTTTTATCTTTTTCTTGACCAACAATTTATATATTATTCTCTCTTTCTACTCTTCATTTAGGATATTTTTTATACTTGAGCTGGTAGAGCATCTTCATCTCTGAAGTTCTTAAAATTTCTAATTTGATGTGACAGTTTCTAAATAAATTTCAGGAATATCGATGAGTTTTTTATTTAACAATTTTACTCCAGAGTTTCTTATTTAACAACTTTGTTCCAACGTTTATAAACTCTGATGTGGCTTAATAATTAACTAAAATTGATTGTCTCCCACCGTTCTCTCCTAAGAAAATAAGACTCCATGAAAATAATTTGCTGTTGTGGCAATTAAGAAACTCTAATTTTAGTTTCATGAATATTAATGTTATAAATTAAAGTAAAATTAAATTTCTAAAACTAATATGACAATTATTTAGAAATTTTCGAGAACTTTAGAAATAAAGATGCTCTTATAAAATTTCTAAAATAATATATTATTTTCATTACTCCGAAGAAATTTCCGACTTTCGAATTAAGATTCTGATTGTGTCCAACTCCAAATTTCAAATTGACATGCAGTGGCGGAGTCACGTTGATGCAGAGGGTTGCAGCTGAACCTCCTGATTTTTTTTTTTCAAAATGACCATATAAATTAATTTCATTTATCAAAACATTATATTTTTGGATACGGTATCCAGGCTGTTGTGGTACCAATACAGAATTACAGATCATCTATGCTCCTATGTCCATGCAAACATTGCCTAAGAATCCAAGCGTCACCTTTTTTTTTTCATTTTTTCTTGCCAATTTGGAAATACCTGTAGTGCACGGCATTTCACCTGTGGCCAATGCTATGAAGTAATCCGTGTGGTGTAACTCCGCCCCAACACTATACATACTGGCAGTGGCGGATTCATATAATATTTAAACCTAGCCACTTAATAATAATAATAATTATTATTATTATTATGAATATTATTATTGTTTATTTTGATAGTTTTGCTTGTACATTAATTTAGATAACACGGAATTAGATTTTTTTTGTGCGAAAAAATCCGTAGGTCTTGCATTCACCAATAAAAAACTCTTATATGTTGCTTACAACACTTCAACTATTCTACAAAACTAATTTTTTTTGTCATATTCCATAAAATTGAAACAGTAAGAACTAAAAACATGTTGACCAGTCTTCACGCATTAACCAAAAAGTATAAGCTGCACTGTTTGTATTCTTTTCTTGATTAAAAAGTGATTTGTTGTGCAGCCAGTGGCGAATCAAGTATTATGATCAAGGGTAGGCACTATGTCACTATAAAACTTAAAAATTGTCAAAATGTCACTCAGAATTTTTTTGTCAAAATGCCACTATCAGTCACTTTTTTGTATAGAGATCGAGTGCCGTCACTATTTTGATAATTTTTTTCTGAATGACATTTTGACGATTTTCAAGTTTTATAGTGGCATAGATATAAATTTTCTTTAAATATTAGAAAATTAAATATAACTATAATATAATAACACCTACAAAATTAAATCAAATCGATGACGTTAAATCGAGCCGGCATACCCTAATATTTTTTGACAATGTGTTGTGTTCCTTCTTTCAATTCAGCATATTTCTCACACTGACATACTAAAACAGCAACTCACAAGGTTCAAAATAAAAATATCAGCTAATAATAAAAAAATAAATGAATCAAAGTAATATCAATTGATTAACCTTACGTAAACTGAACTAGAAGTCTAGGACCAATATGATCATATTGAAATAAAACTCAAAGTGACATTTTTTGTTAGATAGACAAAGTTGTGTAGCAAAATTATTTTTGCTATTTATGAAGTTGAGCAAGGATCACTTCGCATGTAGTACTTAAATTGGTTGATTTTTATTGTATTGTTATTTTTATTATATTTCAATCGATAGTCTTTTTTAATGATAAAATTTGCTTGTTTGTCATTTCTCTTTAGCATTAATATTTTATAATAACAAGTGAATTATATATCTAAGTATGTATAGTAGTAACAACTGAAGGTTTGAAGCACATATCCAAGTGTTATGATACATTTAACAATTGAAACACGATTAGAATGAAAATTAGCATCTCATGTGAAAATTTATGAAATTTGCATCTATTTTGGCATTGAAATATTCGAGTGTGGGAGGGTTTGAGGGACTCGCCACACGCCAACTACGAAGGTTCGACGAGGCACGCACGATCACGACTCGCACGTTTGGGTTTAGCCGCTTAGGGTTAGGGTTCGAGACTTCGAACTGACAGTGATTTGCGACTCGAGTCAGAGGGGGGAAGAGAGGGACGATTCATTCGGAGTCGTTAAGTATGCCGAAAATAACGATTTGAAAAGAGAACGAAGAGAGGATCAACGATCTTAGTTTGAGCCAAAAAATATTGAACGAGTCTGGCAGGGGTAGGCACAATATTAATCCAGGGGTAGGCACCGTATTAAATATCATTGAGTGTATGACGGATTTTAGAATCCAGGAGTAGACACGTGCCTACCCTGTATAGTGTTGCATCCGGCACTGTGTGCAGCTATTTATTTTGAACTTTCATTAAAATAATAAATAATAATTATATTAAAAATTTAGAAAAGTAACATAGCTTTTTTCATAGATATACATAGGTTCTCTTTTTTATTTATACTTAAAAGTTAAAACAGTCAACAAAATTTGTCACTCAGTGGAAAGTACACTTTCAAGACGTATAAAAAAGCTGAAACCAACTGGACATTGGGCACTCATCTCTCTGTTACGAACGAAGTTCAAACACCGTTGAGTTTGAACCGTAATTTTTTGAATCCAAAGAGAAATACCTACTCACTCTGTTATTTCTGCTGATCAAGTCTAGGCACCTGCTTAGGCTTGCCTATACATGCATCCGTCCCTCCATACTGATACCGTTCTACTGTGACCTGTAAGTGGTTTTGTTGGCAACATGTTGCTTTCAGCACAATTGACTCATGAATTTGTGAACAAGATGTTTCAAATTTTCTTTGGAAGAATTGGGAGCATGCTACTTCTATTAGAAAACAACTTGTGTATAAAAATATTTTTTTTAGATAAAGAAGAAGGTCGAAGTTATTCAAATTTAAATGATTTAAAGTCTTTCCATTCAGATTTCATATCCATGATCTCTCGTATAGAAATTATAGATCTTAACCAAAATTAAGATCTAATTCTTGTGTATATATATAAACACTTATATCGGTAACAAGTAAAAAACATATGATGCACACACATAAATATCTGGTAGTGTATATAAACACTTGATATCGGTAATGAGTAAAAACAGAGATACCAGATATTCACACACTGAAATATCTTTTAGTAGAAAAATTCAACATATGATGCATGCATGCATGATAAAATTGCATGCCCTTTTTGTTAGGAGCTCATCTTGAGTGAGTTTGAATCTTATAAAATTTTGCAATATGAGACCAAACAATTTGATAGGTGATGTCGCATTAATTTCATCATGCCAAATACTAAAGAGGCAATTCTTTTGTGGACCACTGAAAGATATTTGCATATCTGACTTGGGGAATTGGATCTGGTGCTGCGCGTCATCGGTGTGACGCAACACGTGGGTCGTCCGATCTTCTTTAGATGCATCAAAATTGCATCAAAGTTTAAAGGTTCTTTTGATTCTCATACTGACGGCCGATCCGAACCGTTAATTTTATATAGTACGATACTGCGCTACAACGAATTCGGATCCTTGACCTATGATGGTTGGTTGAGAAAGCTCACATGACACCTTTCATTCACACACTCTCTTTATGTATCTTCTATCTTTCTTAGTTTTTGTATCTTTTAACAACTTAACATGTTCAATTTTGGGATGGGCCCTTGTGTGTTTAGCCCTAAATAGTTTTTCATCGCATTTTTTCTTTTCTTTTCTTTTCTCTTTTTAGAAGAAAACATGGGTCGTGTCCTTATTTTCTTTTAATTATATTAGGTACAAAATAATGCAGAAAAATGAAAGAAGATTGCAATGGAGAAAACAAGAAAAATAAAAAAAAGCGGACTCAAACAATTTTTCAGGCTGTCATAAAAAAACAGAGGAAGAAATGAACTAAACAGATGTGGCTTCAAACCTTCTTCATTTAAAACAAAAAAAGGGTTTCAATCAGTGTTTTGGAATAAATCTGGTAAGGAAATGCAATGAAAGCAAGCGTGATTAAAGCCACACGTGCAAGTGCCTCTAAAAAACATGACAATTGCATGTGCACGAGCAACTCTTTTCATTTATTTCCTGATGCGCAATTATTGATTTTTTGGATTTTGGTAACACGTGTACACCTCCAGGCTCCAGCGCACAAATAAATGCAGAGCAATGTATTTAACCAAGTTAATTTTGGAACACATTTTTTTTTAATTTACCTGGAAATAAACTTTAAACAAGATTCCAATTTTGAAGTTATTGGTTTGGTTGGTTCCATGAATGCATCTAAATTTAGGAATTTCTTACCTATGATTCAGAAAATTAAAGTACAGGTGTTCATCTATAATTTAAATCTGTTTGATACAATGAACTTTTGTTCTAAATTCTAATCTGCTATACTATTTTTTTAACAAGTTTAAATAGTTAATACTAAAATTAATCTCCAGAAGCTGGTCTAGTTTCAGGAAACATAAATTAAACAGAATTCAGTGAACAACTCCAATAGAAAATGTGCAGTTTTTTTTTGTAAAAGTAACATCGGTTATGTGGGGCTGCAAGAAAAATTCGTAGTTTGAAATTTGTTCGAATTCGATTCGAGAAAAATTCGAAATTATTTCGTTCGAAATGAGTTCGAAATTAATTTCGAATCGAATCAAATTCGAACTGACATCAGTTTGTTCGAATTAGTTCGCAAACTATTATAATGCGCTAATATATAAAATAAACAA
Organism: Eleocharis quinqueflora; assembly: GCA_964058865.1. NCBI lineage: Eukaryota > Viridiplantae > Streptophyta > Magnoliopsida > Poales > Cyperaceae > Eleocharis > Eleocharis quinqueflora. Next base: position 25,144 of record CAXKVX010001522.1, read on the forward strand.
CTTTACTAAGTACAAAAGCAATATAGTGTAGTGAAAAGTTGTTTTGGTGTCACACCCAAGACATTTTGAGCAAAATTTTCCAATAATTATTGTATAGTGAAATGAAATGTTTGATGAAATGAAATTTGGCGATTGTATAAAAGAATTTCATGAAATTGTGGCTTGCATAAAATTATTTTTATAATATTATTATTATAAACATGTAGGCCCACCACAAATGACAAAAATGGCGTTTTGTCATTTTATTGCTTGGCCCACATGTACGGTTCAATAGCCCATTGCTTATAACGAAACAATGCATTTAATGTTTGTAATAATGTGTGTTTATAAATCGCATTTTTTTTTTCTTAGTTTAGAAAACACAACGTATAGCCATTCTTTAAATGTGAAAAAGTTTATAAATCGCATTTCATTTGTGAAAAAGTTGGGTTAAAATGTGCATTTCCCATTGGGAACGAAAATAAAAACTTGTTAAAAGGGACAATTGTATAGACATAGACATTCTTTAAACTTTTTTCAATACATGAATAAAAAAAAAGAACTTTTCAATACACAAGATGACTGTTAAATGTTCTAAATGTCAAAATTGTGTCAGGTTTGAAGAACATTTTTTTTTGAAACAAGTGACAAACATCTAAAAAGGAAGGAAAACGTCAAACAATCAATAGCCGATTCAGAATTTTTGTCAGAGCGATTCAAAATTTACGATTTTTTTCAGAATAATTCAAAATAATGCATATTTTTAAAATTTCTAATTTATAAGCATACTTTTAAAAAAAAATTCAAATACATGATTAACTTAAATTTTTTTTTTCAAAATGAATCAGCTGACTCATCCTCCTGCTTGAGTTTAGCTCCGCCCCCTGCAAATAACCATGCAAGAGCAGGACAGATTCAAATAATAAAACCTTGATTAAATTACAAGTCATCAAATGAATTTGAAATGAGGGAAGTAGGTTAATGTACTTTTTATTTATTTATTATCCATTCATGTCGGACCAAACACGCGTATTGTTTTAATTACTTCTCTATTACGATAAAGACAAAAAGGTTAATTAATTAATTAATTACCTTATAATCATGAACGCTAGTTCATAAAAAAAGGGGAATAAAAATGGTTAATTTCCCAGCTCATTTCTTTGGCTAATTTACCAATTCATGAAAATTGAAAATAAAACAAAACCAAAGTGCTCAGAGCATCGTTATCTCTGAAAATTTTAGAGTTTCTAAACTATTGCCACATCAATTTTAGAAATTTAATTTTTTTAGTTTCTAAATTTTCTATTCTTAAAACAAAAAGTTAGAGTTTCTAAATTGTCATGTCAGCAAATATTATCAATATTATGAGAGATCGATCAATTTTAATCAATGATTAAGTCATGTCATAGTTTATAAACTCTAAAGCATAGTTGCTAAATAAGAAACTCTTGAAATTTTTTTTTAAATGAGAAACTAATCTACATTTCTGAAACTCATTTAGAAACCGCTACGTCAAATTAGAAACTTCTAGAATTTCAACTACAAGCACTCGATGAATAATGAATGAAACATGTAGTATACAGTGGCTGACAGCACATACATACATGTATTATTGTATATTGAATTTCGCACTTTAAAAACATCTTGAGCTATGTAGGCGCCTATGTTTCTCGAGTTGTTATTCTTGGAGATAACAAGATTCTATTATTCTCTATTCCGACCGTCAGATTTCGATGCAGATGAACGGACGGCTTAGATGGACTGCACGAGACCCGATGTATTATATGTTTTAACCGTTAAATAAAAAATAGACGGTCAAATCTGAGAATAACAGAACCTGATATCCCCAGAATAACAGCAGATATGATTCCATGTTTCTCTGTTTTGTTTCCTAACCTTATTTGCTTTGCTTTTTGGTACCACTTGGTGCTAAATTTGTCTGTGAGCACAGAGCACAGAGCACAGAGGCCTTACTTAGCACTGTTTTAAACAAGTGGCAGTACTGTTAAATTGGAGACATCCTTATTCCAAAATACACCTTTTCACTTTTTCAGAAATTACATATCTGATTTTGTGCGGAGGAATTGAGGATGTACTCAGACGATTCGATTACATATCATAATGGGAAAAAGTAAGATGTCGCATCTTAACATTTAATTTTATTAAATATCTTCTTTAGAAGATCAAATTTATTTGAACGAACTAAATTAAATATTTACTTTAGAACATAAGTTTTTTTAAGATTAACTTAATTTGTGATTTTACTCAATGTTTAATTAATAAAACATGGTAATATTGAAATTAAAATGAGACATTTTGGAAGAAAATACAAAAAATCACATAAATTATAAATATTATCATAGTACATCCAACTATTCCTCAAAATTTCTTTTTTTTTTATAAAAAAATATTACTTTTATGTAATTCTGTACAAGCAAAATGAGTGTGGCTCCTTTGAATCGACATGCGTTGGAAATCTCATTTCAATATTTCATATTTCATACAATTAATTGAGAAGCAGCGGCAAAAATATTATAATAAAGTCGGTGATATAATTTCTAACTTCAATCTCTTACTGTTAATAACAATTAGTAGAGGTCATTCTATGAAATTCTAATAGAACTATGGGGTCAAATTTGAAATAAGAAGCCTATATAATTTAGTAAATTTTTTTTATTAAAAGGATGCTGCTGCGTTTTGCTCATTCTTTGAAATATATTTATCCTTATTAGAAAATGGAGGTCAATTGACCCCTATACTACAAGAGTAAATCCGTCAGGGGCGGATTCAGTATTCTCGTCAGGGGGGCAAGATTTATAATTTTTTTTAGGGAGGCAAAATTATGTAGATTTTGAAATATACATGGTTATTTTACAAAAAATTTTGACAAATCGTACAAATACATAAAATTAATTTGCAAAATTTTTTTCCAAAGAGACACTTACCCCCGAGCTATGCTGCATCCGCCCCTGAAATCCGCCTCTGGTAAAAGAGTAGAGGCTCTCTAACTATTCGGTACATAGATTACTTGATTTTTTTTTTGGTAATTTCTATGTTGATAAAATATAAATCCTCCTGATTTCAAATCTCTGTGTACTGTGTTAAACTTTTAATTGTATTTGAAACATATTCCTAGTTGACTTGGATTAAATTATCTTATTCCATGGTGTGGGCATCTAAAGGAAATATATCACACTTTCTTTAATTAACAATTAATGGATCATGGGCATTGGATACTTTCCCATTCCTTGTATTATCTGTTCATTAATTTTATCACTAGTAGAGGTGTTTCCATGTTTTAATCAACTTGATTTTAATCTAAAAATATTGAATAAAATCCGTTCTGTTAGTTGATTTTTTTTGTTGGTTTGATTCAGTAAAAATTACAATAGTTTTTTGTTTTCCCTTTACATTAATTTAAGACAATTAGAAACCAAATGAATCAAAACGTTGATACATTTTTTTAGCATAAAGCGTTAATAAATATTATGTTAATATGTTACCCCCATTAATAGTTAAAATTATTAAGTTTGTACTCGTCATCATTAATTATACATTAAAATTTTCATTTCATGTCAATTCAGTTTAAATGATTTAAATTTCAATTTATTTGGTTCTGGTTGTAAATTGTTCTGTTCGGCTTTTGTTTATGCCAATTGAGTAGAATTCTAGTCGAACTAAATTAGCTCACTTAGTACCAAACACCTCTATTTCATTGCTATTTAACATCTTAACAAAACTGCAATTTGTTTGTACTACTAGTAAAAAAAGATCTGTGCATAATCACTAATAAGGCTAATATATCTTAACAAAAAAAATATTATTATTATTAATTGTAAAGAAAACATGAAGAAGCTCCAAGAAGTGCACAAGTGATGCAATTAAATGCAGCAAGAGACATGCAACCAACAAGCTTTGATGAGCTCTGCTGTACAACAAAACAAGAGATAATGAAGGGAAGGAGAGAAACAGAGACAATGCACAGAGAAGCGTGTCATTTTTGAATCTGCAGTTCTCAGTACTCCTGTGCTGTGTCCTTGCACAGATTAGCTGGAGAAGAACATCCAAAAACTTCAATCTTTTATTAAAGAATGAATGAATAACAACTGACTTACTACATAGATATTTCATTAGATATACTTAAAAAAGAATATGATGTGTACCAGAGAATGACAGTAACAAAAAATAGGAAGGAAGAAGAACAGCAGTAAGTATCATTTTATTAGAAGATAAATCGTTAGCTAATAAGCTAATCAATTATGCTCAAAGAACTAATTTGTTTGCCAGAACCCAAAACACCTTTCAACATAAAAAAATAACTTGCTACTTGCTTTTATTTATTTTTATTAAAGATGAGATCAAATCATCCGATCGACTCAGTTCCGATTTTGAACATCCTATGTTTCATGCGAAAGACATTATTTTTGTCAAACTATAACTGATTGTTGCCTTAATTTTTTTGTTTAACTGAACTGATATCTAAATAAATAATAAATGCACTAATTTTTATACATATCACCAAATAAAAATAAGAAACTAAACTAGTACTTAATATAGTAAAGTATAACACCTATCCCTTGTTACGGAACAAAATCCGTTGCTCGCCTCTTCTTTACTTGTCCCCTGCCGCCTCGATCTGTACCGTTCAAAATTCATCGAACGACTCTAATATATCAAAGCATCAGTCCTCTGAATTTCATCACAGCCGCCCAGATTAAACGGACGGTCCCATCTAAGCGAGTAGAGCCCTGCAGCAGATTCAGAGGCCCCTTGTTACATATTTGCCATTCTTTGCTTAATTATAATGATAATTGTTTGCCACTCATGATGAATTCTAGATTTTTTCTCCTTTCACTTCTCGACATGTTTATTGACTATAATTCCAACCCTAAATATTGCCACACACACCTAATTATTCCAAACACACTGACCCACGAACTTAATTGTGCCAATAATACCCCTGACCCCATAACACACGGATGCATGTTCCCACCTCACCCTACCCAATCAATGGTGACAACACCATTGGACCCACACTTGAATAGTCTTGTTCCCTTTGATAAGAGCAAAAGTACACAACAAATGGCCCAAAATTAACCAAATAATACACCAACCTTGCCTAACTGTCTAAGGGACCAGCAATAGCATCAATGAATTTTCAAGAGGTGGTGTCTCTTCTAGCCTTCTTAGTTATTTCTCATCTCCTTTTATTTAATCCCTCTCTATATATTAGAACATAAACAATCTATCTGGACCTGTCAACTCCAACAGCAAAGGAAAAGTTTAAACACGTTAAGAGAACTTGATACATTGCAAGAGTGAAGAATGGAAAAAGATACAGAGCTCAGACTTGGCCTACCCGGTAGTGTCGAGGTAAAGAAACCACGAGAGACACCGCAAAAAAGAAGCTCACCTGATTTTAGATCCGCTGAGGATGTCGACAACCACGAAAAACCTTCACGCAAGTAAGATTCAAGTCTTTGTCTAATAATAACATGCTGTAATGATCGAAATTGCACCATTTCAGTGTGACCCAGTACCAATTGTGAATGTGCTTAGACTAAAAGCATTGAATTATGTGGCAGGGTACAATTGGTCGGTTGGCCACCTGTTCGTTCGTACATGAAGAATAGCTTTCAGTCAATGAAGAACAAAGATGATGTGGCCGGGAAATATGTGAAAGTGAGCATGGATGGAGCTCCTTATCTCAGGAAGGTTGATCTGAAAAACTGCAAGGGGTACAAAGAACTTAGAGAAAACTTGGAGAAGCTATTCGGATGTTTTTCTTTAGGTATGTATATCATGAAAGCTTGATTGATTTTATGTAATTTATTACTCTATTTATTTGATGAACTGATGATTTTTATTATGAAACATAGGTGAAATATTGAGAATGGATGGCAAATATACGCTAGAATACACAATTGCATATGAAGATAAAGATGGAGACCTGATGTTGCTTGGAGATGTTCCCTGGGAGTAAGTACTTATTTTACAATGATTTTTCAAACATATTGGTTCGGTAATTGCGAGTTGCGAGATATATTTTTATCTCTTCCCTCTTTTTCGTTTTTCTGGTTTCATGGTACAAATATAGCTATGTTGCAGCCTATACATAGTTCATCTTACCAGTAAAATATACTGATAATTATTATTAACCTTGTAGTTTCAAAATTATTGAGAATTAATCGTTTTCTTGTATTTATGTAGGATATTTGTATCTTCATGCAAAAAGTTGAGAATCATGATGAATACATCAGGAAACAAGGATAAGATGAATTCCGAATGATGTATGTTTAGCACTTTAGCTTGTATATGCACAGATTGATCTGTGTCATCCAGTCACACATTTCCTTCAAGCAATGGAGAGAGAAATTGCTTACAAGATCAACTAAAGATGGAAGAATACGAGCATAAGATGCATTTTTATCTGAAAATCTATCTGGTAGAGGTGTATTCCAGCAGGATAAAATGTTGAAAGCATTTCAAATCGGGTTTGAAGGCTTGCTCGGCTTCCAAAACTACCTAGATTTTCCTTCCTTTCTTTTTTTTTGCAGAGTTTCTTTTATTTTGTTTGTATGGTAGTAAACTAGTCTGTAATAGTGTAATATAATGATAATGTTTTTTTAATTTTCTGCTTTTCATCATTATCAAACTAGCTTAAGTCATACAATTAATTGAGTTTCAGTGGCTTGTTCCTAAATGGCAGCAGATTTCTAGCTATGGTTAATTTAATTATACCAGCAAGCTAATTTGACAATCTTATGTGATCTACTAGTTAGTTCAAAGAAATATTTTGTTCTGATTTCTTAATAGGACAATTATCAACTGGTAATGTCTTAAACTATATCATAAACCTAGCACCAATAAATCAGAAGAGCAAAACGGAATCCGCTGTTGGAGAAATTCAGATGGAGAATTGTGAACATAGAAAAATAGGATAGGTCTTACTTCGCTTAATTTTCCTTTGTGTTTTATCCATCTTATGCTACACTTTTGAGGGCTTAAATAGCCAAATACCAGAAAGAAAAAGAAAATGAAAAAGAAGTTATTGAAGAATTTACGCCCCTATATTATTCTTATCCATATAACCTATGCTACTGTCTGAAAAGACCTAAATGCTTTTTCATTTTTAAATCTAGTCGAATGCTGTTCTCTCCTTCCCTTTGAAACCTTCTCACATGGCCATGGCCATGGCGTCATGCTCAACCCCCACCTGTCGAGCAATATTGCTTCCAACTTCCTCTCTTCCCTAACCATCACTGACATAAGGAACCCGTCTAACTTCCTTTGTTCTTCTGTTTGTTTTGATCAAATTCGATTTTCCTTCTGACTTTTCAATTCAACAATCATTCGTGTACTCTGAGAAAGAGCATTATATATTCTCTCCACCTGTACCGACAAACGAACATAAAAAGGTATTTTATCACGACACGCAAACTACCCATTTATTGCTTAAAGCTTATAGCGCGACACTGTCCTTATTGCTCGAAAGTCACGCAAACTACCCATTTAAATCTGACTCTCGGATTAAAATCAACGCTCGATCGTCACTAACATGATTCAGAAAAAATATTGCTCATCTTTAATTCAAAAAATCCAAATTAGAAATGCACAATCTACATATCGATTTCGCTCCCATATCTTTCCTGAAAGCCAGAGGGTACATTGCCTCTTTGGTACAGTATTCCAGATTCAAACGCCTTAGTCGTGGAAGTTTCAATAATTATGTGCACGCGCTTTGAGCGGATGATTATGAAAAATGTGGTCTTTGTCTCTTTGAGCTGTGATTTAGAAAAAAGATATTGCATTCTTTTCCTTGAAAAAAATAATAATTTTAGCATTCTTGCCAACCCCATCTTTTAGAGGTAATAATAACATCTCTCGTCGTAAATATCTCAGGTTCAGGTTCCAGTGGGAGCTGGTAGACGATAGAATTAGGAAGGGTGCACCTGGGATGATTAGGAGGGGCTGTTAAGAAATCAGTAAATTAAATGAAGAACACAAATGAGAAGATTAGTGGAGAACAAGAAGGATAACTAAAGAAATAACAATAGTTTCTCAACGATCAATATTTTTAATAATCTTTTGTTGCATAAAGAATTAATATGTTCTACATATAAAAAAAGTTTCCAAGTTTAAAAACTTTAGTTTTCTTTTAAAATTTAAACTTCTGAGAGTGGAAAATTCATCCCGAGTTCATCATAATGGGAACTAAAGGGTTAACCCACAACCCTGTTAGTCTTACATTTAACATAAACAAATCTCTCAAAATTAACAGCTCTAATCAAGTTGACCCATAACCTCTTTGGATCAGGTATAGATTAAAATTTCCTTAGACCAATTCCTGACCAGGCATGTTATTAGAGGTGACAAGTCAAATCGAACAAGTTTGGGCTGAGTCAAGTTAGTTTGACTGTCGATAATAAATTAATAATCAAGTTGCGAGTCAAATTTCAAATTGTCAGGTGTCCACAATTTTTGAGTCATAAATCGAGCCGAGTTTTTGACAAAATCCAACCGATCCCGACTCGATTTGGGAAACTCGAAATCGCAACCAGAACCGACCCGAGTTCAAATCCATGTGGACTCGTCCAAAAAAAATGAGAGCCTAAGACAGATAGCAACCATCCTTGAAACCTATGCTAAATCTGTCCCGAAAAAGACCCAACCCGGTCCTACCTGTGCTAAATCTAACTCATATCGCTCATGTGTCGCTTCGGCTCAAATTATGAGTCATACCGGGTTCAAGTTATTTTGACTTCATCAAAATATCGAGTCAGATCGAGTTCAAGTCGGATCGGATCGGACGAATTTCTCGAATGGGATTGCCACCTGTACCTATTATGCTTCGGATTTAATCCGACGCATTAATGTAGTAATAATAACTTGACCCAACCCATAAAAATCCTAGTCTAATAGCATCAAAATTGCAGAATAGATTAATGCACGAATAGTGAACATAACAAAATTAAATAATAATAATAAAAATGAACATGTGTGTAGAGGAAGTTGCATCCCCATTCACTAGCGCCAAAACTTCTGCAAGTTGCAACAACCCTAGAACCAACTTCTCACCCACAACAAAATTTTCTAACACTAGAGTAATAATGCCCAGCAAATTACTAGCGTAAAAAATACTTCAATACTGTTAATAGAAAATAAATAGATATAAAAAAATAAAAAGCTCCATTTAGGGTTTGTTATTATCGCTTTCTTTTCTTACCCTGCTCTTTAAGAACTTCTAATTTCCGCTCTTTTCTTGCTTGTGCTTGCTCTTCGAATCCATTATCAATCATCTTCATTTTTGCCACTCTTCTAGCCACAAACACCTATATTGTTGCATTGATATAATATTTCAGAGAGGCATAACTATGGCTTATGTCACCATTAATCAAAGAAAAACATACAGGGAATGGAAGGACAAGGATACAGCATAAAATGGGTTTTCCAACATTCACTACTGAAATTCTCAAATAACAAAGATACTGCCTGAAAGGAACCGATTAATACAGCACGGTATCAGAAAAATTACCCATATCAGTTTGAACAAATATACTTTCTGTCAAGGGAAAACCAGGAGCAGGTCTGACCTGCGATACCAGATTTGTTTAATGCATGTCCCAAAGGAGCAAGTCAAGCTTAAGTAAGCTCTCTTACCCTCAGTTGTAAAACTACATTTCAATTTGGTGACATTTCATACCACTTGACCCATTGACCCATATTAAGCTTCAATTATTCATCTTCAATTGTGAAGTAAAGCTCAAAAGATTCCAGCAAGAAACAGCCCAAAAAAGAGCAAAGAAGGTCAATCTAATATCAATGAAAAATAATTAACAGTTCAGACTGGTATAGCCCAGGCAAAATACCTATATCTCATATCAATAATTTGCATTCCCATGATTGTATTACATACAATATGCTGACTAGTTTTGGAGGATTGGCATTTGAAATAAACAAAAAAAAAAATCATTTACTACCTCAGTGATATCCTCAAAAACTGCTTTCTGATCACACCTGTACTCTCCCAATTGTCTTTTAATAACAGCTTCAATCTCATGCACAACGGATTCATCTCTCTGTAAACCACTATGTAATTAATTTATGTCTCACTAGCATTAAAAATACGAATAACTCTCATCACAAACAAACAGAACTAAATATGTGATAACTATTTGGCTAAAAGACAAAAATGTTATAAAGCTAGAACTTAAAATACTTTGCTACACAAAGTGATGTAACCACAACCCTATGAGGAATTTACCTTGTCTCAATTTTTATTTCAAGTTGGAAAATAGAAAAAGTATATATCACTACTAAGAAACATAAGTGACCAAAACATCAGATATCATTGCCCATAAACAAAGAACAAAGAGAGACCAACCTCAGTAATAAAGCTTATAGAGCGACCACCTCTGCCAGCTCGGGCAGTTCTACCGACTCGGTGAATGTAGTCACTAGAATCCCTACAATCAACCAAAGTACCTAAAATAACTACATGCATATGAAATAATCTTCTATAGAACTTAGCTTTTGGAGCAACGTTGGTTGACATTGTATGAGCAAGGAGATCACAATTTGAAATCCAAATCTCTATTTCTATTAAACTCACAAGACTTGAGATTAATATATTAAAACAATACAAAACTTCCATAACAACTTAAATTTTAAAAAGATGCAGCAACATAAATAACAAAGATGACAAGAAACATGAAAACTAGATGCATCCTACTGAGCAAAATCTAGTCCAGAAACACCTTATAAAATAGAGACAAAGTTGTGACATACTGGTAAAATAAAGTTAGGCTTAGAACAGAAATGACCCATAGCAGGTAAAATAACTACCTCCAACCACAACATAATATGAACAAAAGGGAGAAGAATGAAGTTTGGAATTAAACAAACCTAGGGATATCATAATTGATAACAAGATCAACCGTTGGAATATCCAAACCTCGGCTAGCAACATCAGTAGCAAGCAACACTGACACCTGACCAGATTTGAAACGGCTCAGTGATGCAAGTCTGAGAGATTGTGATTTGTGGGAATGCAGTGCCACTGCAGCTTGACCAACCTCTTCCAACAATAGCTCCAGATAGTGACAAGTTCTGAAATATATTGAACGTGAACAAACATAAAGGTTCAGTTGACATAGTATTATGAAATGGTTGTACTATTAAGGCTGGATTAACACTTAGTAATGGTAGTATTCTTAAGGCTGGATTAACAATCAGTAATGCAAATGATATCCAATTATGAGATTTGTGACTGACCCACAATTCAACCAATAGTCTCAAACATAGTAGTTGAATCTTAAAATGTATCATGTACCGGTGGATTTTGTATCGTATCGTGTCGTTAAGATACGCTAAGCTATTTTTAAAATAACAAAAGGATTATAGTAATTAGTATCTAACAAAAAAATCTAAATAACTAAAGAAACAATCGTAATTTTAATTTTTAAATATATTGATAAGTGTCAATGGATATTGATGTAAATTCCTTGTATATTAAGGTACTTACATGGATATCAATCTTTGCCTCTAATAAGCAACAAAAAAATCTAGCATCACGTTCTAATAAGCATAGTTGTATTGTGTATCGTGTATCGTATCGTATCGTTAAGATATGCTAAGCTATTTTTAAAATACCAAAATGAGTTATAGTAATTAGTATCTAACAAAAAAATATCTAAATAACTAAAGCAATCATCGCAATTTTAAATATATTGACGTGTTAATTGACATCGATGTAAATTCCTTGCATATTAAGGAATTTTCATGGATATCAATCCTTGCTTCTTCCCATTTTATTGAAAACTTGGAGTTAACCTAGAAAAAAAATGTAATGTAAGCATGTGTTCATCTCTTCATCTGCCTTTAATTACGACTAATAGAAAATGGCAATTTAATTATGTATATAACATATGTAAATTACAGAATGTAACAGAAAACAAGTACAATCTAAAACAAATTCCAATGCAATTTACAATTTTACATAATGCAATTACTTTTCTGATTTACAAAAACTATAATCTAATTATGTATAAAACTATAAATTACTTCTCTGATTTTCATGTGTACTACATAATGTAATTATGTATAATACAGAGGGTCAGAGGTAATTTGTTTGTGATTAAGTATAAAAAAAATCAGAAAGTAGTCCTCTATTAAATGCTCTCTTTAAGAAAGTGGTCCAATTATATTAAATGCTGTCTGCTGACCTCTTCTCTTCTCTTCTTTCACAACTTGAGTTTATAACACATAAATCAACGATGGCATTAAGTGAGAAAAAAGAGAGCTGTATCTTTTACTGACGATGGAGAATCCTGGCGATTGCCATGGCGAGTCGACAGAAATCATTGGAGGTTTCTACTTGGCGATGGGAGATCGAGCAATGGTAGAGTAGAACGGCGAGGGTTTGGAAAAAGGTGGGAAATGACCTCTCGGAGAGGGGAAGGTGCCGTGAAGGAGGGGAAAAAGACGAGGTGACAATTCCGAGGGAAATCTCGGCTCCCGATTGGTCCATCTGAGAATCGTAGCGATACACGATACGACGCTCCCACACTCCAATTCAGGCGATACGCTGGTCTCCCGATACACAGCTACAGTATGTCTCGACGTTGCTTCAACTCGTCTCGTATCATACGATACTAATAACTATAGTCTCAAACAGGTCTGAGTTGAGCAATATGCCTGAAACCACAAACAATTCTATAAAAGGGTAGGCTCGATGGGTCACAACCAAGACAGCCCAACTAACCCAGTTTTTCCAGTAAGCCTGCAACATAGAAGTATAGTAGAACGGAGTATCAAAATAAGTAACATATTGTACGAGAGAATAGACATACCTACAAGTGGAAACAAATACAATAGATGAACGGATCCCCTCTTCCTCCATGTTAGATAAAATATGATAAAGGTATAGATCCTTCAAGTCACGTGGTACTTTAAGGTACTGTTGCTTCAGCGTGTCAACTGTCTTGCCCCCTTGGTCCCCCTCGTACAAGTAATATTTATTTCCGGAAACTTTTGAAAGTGTTTTTAAGTTACCAGTCATGGTAGCCGAGAAGAACAGTGTTTGTCGCTTTTTTGGTAACAGACGGAGAATTACATCAAGATCCTCCTTAAAATTCGCATCCAAAACCCTATCCGCCTCATCCAATACCAAGAACTGAGAAACAGACAAATTAGACTCCAGAATCATTAACTTGTGGAAAAGGAACATTTTCAAATGATAACTATCTCATGCACCCCCGACTAAGTAAAGGAAATATCACCTATATTTCTACAAACATTAAGTATGTCATTCAATAGATAGTCTTTTGTAGTTTGAGAGAAGTGACAAAGAGCTTAAGATCCCTATTTCATAAAAAAAAATATAAAACAGAGAAGATTGGAAGTGTTATTATCTGCTACATTTCAACGGGTGCAGGGATAGTTCATTTGCACATTATAGTCCAGGAAAAATAGAATAACAACTATTTTAACATCCAACCTTGGTATGAGCGAAAACTGCAGCAAGTTCAACAGCTTCCATCAAAGCTCTAATTCTGCCAGGCGTGGCTATCACAACATGAGGTTTCCTGGATAAGGCTTTTGCTTGAACAAGTGTATCGTAACCCCCTATAGCAACCACGCACCTTGAAACAAAATTTAAACACCAATTCAGCTTTTCATAGATTGTCAAATAGCAAAGCAAAACACAGTAAGGTCTTAAATTGAGATATTTAAACAAGTTAATCAGCACTAAATCCTAATAAACACCTTTTCTACAATTGTTTTACCTTAGATTAATAGCTGAACCAAGAGCTCTGAATTGATCGGCCAACTGAGTGGCAAGCTCGCGTGTCGGCGAGAGAACGAGCGCATACACACCAAACAACTCCTCGGCGAGTCGATGAAGTATCGGAAGCGTAAAGGCGGCGGTCTTTCCGCTGCCCGTAGGCGCCACGGCCAAGACGTTGTCGCCAGCGAGGATACGAGGGATGCAATGGCACTGGACAGGTGTCGGGGAGCGCATGGCCATCTCGCGACACGTGGCGACCGTCCATTCGGAAAGCCCGAGGTCGGAGAAGGAATCGGATTCGGCGGGGGTTTTGGAGCGGGTTTTGGTAGGCGGTTTAGGAAGCGAGAGAGGGAGGTTATTGGGTTCGGGTTGGGATTGGGGTTTGGGTTTGATGGTGGAGAAGAGGCGGAAGGCCGGCTGCTCCGGCGTCTCCGCTTCCATTCTTTTTGTTATAATATTCTTTTGGTTTCTCTTTTTTTTTTTGGTGCTCGTAACCCGTCGGAGATAATGGAAACCCTAATTTCTTTCAACTTTCTGTTACCAAATCACCGGCTCACCCCGCCACAGCGCCGCCTCAAATTTAGGGCTTGTTAGCCTCTGGTTATATATCTTGCTGTTTTGCTTTCTTTTGTGAAACGGGTTGACATATATGAGTTTTTTTTAATTCATCGTCCGCAAGCTTATAACACATATACTGACATACAAACAAAGAAGACAATAAATTTGAAATTCTTCTAAAAATAATTCTCCCGAAATTTGAATTCCAAACATTCCATTAAATTTTGTGTCTCATCACTACACATATATCAATTTCTGCCAAATGATAAGGCAATTTTATGTGGAATATCTAGGATTTATGCTTCAGTGAGTTCTTTTAGATTTTATTTCAAATTTGTGCGTTATAAATCTACACATAACACAAAATGAATCAAAAGAAGAAATAATAAAGTTGCTTTTTAGCATCTCTTTTATAAATCTTAATTCTAAAAATAAAATTGTAAGGCTGCATTCTTTATTAATCAAACTAAAGAACACACAATTTATTCTTGTTTAGTATTTTTGAGACTTACAAACCTTTTATACAAAATACTGAAATGGTGTTGAAAGAGCTTAAAATTTTGAAGAGTAAAGCACAAAGCGATAGAAAGGTAATTGAATAGAAGAGTAATGACATATTATTTGATATATATATATATATAGTATGGCTAATGTGAAAACGTTTGCACTTCAGTCGAAGTGCAAAATTTCACATTAGTCAATTTTTTGGGGTCAAAATTTAAATTTAAGTTGCTCAATAAATTTTTCATATCAAAATCTTGTAGGAAATCAAATTTCGTGATTTTTAGAGCTTTCTAACTATATTTTAAATATTTTTTAAAAACAGTTCAGTTTAATATTAAAAAACATGATCTTTTCAGGGTTATTTTTTAAAAAATATTTAAAATATATCTAGAAAGTTCTAAAAATCACGAAATTTTATTTTTTTACAAGATTTTGATATGAAGAATTTATTGAGCAACTTAAATTTAAATTTTGACCACAAAAAATTGGCTAAAGTGAAACTTGTGCACTTCGGCCGAAGTGCAAACGTTTTCAATTACTTTTTAAATGGTGTTGACTCAAATAATATGTCATTTTAAGATAATAATTCAATTAGATGTCTTATTATATTATAATAAAAAATTTACCTTTTTACCTTTTTATTAAAACGTGTTTTGAAGCACTTGAAAATTTTATAATGCATATGTGGTATGTAAATGCACCTAAGTTTTTTATTTTTTGCAAAAAATCAACTAAAATAAAAAATGTATTCACAATGTATTTTTTTTACAAAAAATCAAAATTTATAACTAAAATATATTTTTATAATTTTATTAAAATATAATGAATTACTATAAATGCTAGTATACTCTCTGGTCTATTATAATAAATTAGTAGTATATTTTATTATCAAGTAGGAGTAAACCCTATTTTAATTTTTGTATGGCTAGTAAGATAAAATAATAAATTACAGCTTGTATTGAATTAATCTTGTGTTGCACCAGTATACGAGTGTATGTAGTTCGGTCACATTTTAAAACGTTCGTATTATGTAATAATTAAATCATTATGAAATAATTAAGTGTGATTTTTTTATAACTGAATAATATGTTCGAAAAATAAGACATCTAATTGAATTATTATTAACACCATTTCGAAAAATAAGACATTTAATTGAATTATTATTAACACCATTTTAAGATAATCGTGTAATTCACGTTTGCAATTTCAAACTTTCAAACTCAACACCGAATTATTATTAAATGCACACTTGATTGCTGCATAAATATGTTTGATTGTTGTTATACCGACACATATATATTTTGATGTTACGAAATACACACTCGCGTATTCAGTTGTTTTCTAAATAAATGTCAAGAACACAAATGCGAGGGATGTTAAAATAAGGGATACTATTTCGTAGATACCATATTTGATACCAATTATTTTTTTTTGATGAAAAATTTGATACCAACTATTGATACCGATTTTATTATGCATATTTAGTTGAGTTATAATGCACATTATTTGAGTTATTAATTTATTGTGCATGTTATACCATAACCATTTCAGTACAAAAAATAACATGTATAACTATTTCATTACAGAAAATAACATGCATAATAACTCAAATAATGTGCGCGATAACTCAACTAAAGGTGCATAATAAAATCGATAACATTTATAATTATTTCATTACAAAAAATAATATGCATAATAACTCAAATAATGTGAATGATAACTCAACTAAATGTGCACAATAAAATCGATATCAATAATTGATATCAAATATGGTATCTATATATCAGCTCTTTAAAATAGATAAGCAGAATGGTTCATATATATTAGACACATTTCACTGCTGCAAAATGTTCTTTCGCATTTATTTATTACCAATAAAATAATTATTCACGTCTGTTTTCGTAACCTTTTTCTGTTATGCTTTTCCTTTTCTTTTTACTTGACCTAAGAGAAGAAGTGTGCTCTGAGCCTCTGATGTGCATATTTACCTTTTATGTTAGTCTTCTGTTTCTTTTTTCAATCTTATCGCCAAATCTATAGCAGACGCAATAAGCATACTTTATAATAAATACGAGTCGTCAGATGAGTTTTTGACGGTTGAGATCAGAGAGAAAAATAGAGAAAGGATGACAACGAATATGAATTCGGAATTTCGGATAAAAATATCAGCATGCATAACCTAACCTTCATTACCTATGAATAAAAAAAAGGAGCTGATAGGTAGATATCATATTTGATACCAACTAATAATATCAATTTTATTATGCACATTTAGTTGTGTTATTCTGCACATTATTTGAGTTATTATGTATGTTATTTTTTAAACCGAAATAGTTATACGTGTTATCAATTTTATTATGTATCTTTAGTGGAGTTATCATGCACATTATTTGAGTTATTATGCACGTTATTTTTTGTATTGAAAGTTATACATGTTATTTTTTGTACTGAAATAGTTATAATATAACATGCATAATAATTCAAATAATATACATGATAACTCAACTAAATATGCATAATAAAATCGATATCAAATGTGATATCTACGAAACATTATCCTAAAAAAAAAGCCTTCATTACCTCTTCTAAGCAGATGCTAAGCACAAACTCAAACCCAAATCATCTCCTTTTTCCTAAGTTATAGATAACTTTTCTTTTGAGAAGAAGTTATAGATAACTTGCTCCAGTAGCCCAATTCAACTTTTCAGATCCGGTTTGATAAAAAAGTCCAAAGAAAAAAAAAGAAAAAGGAAAAAAAAGAAAAAGAACATATAGTCGGAGGAGATTCCTCCAATCCAACGAGCTAGGATACCTTCTGAGCTCTTCTTCTCGATTGTTAGTTAGATCGACAAGCTTGAGAGTAAGAGAATCGAGATGGGAATGCTAGTGTCGAAATTCTGGTTCATGCTTTTCCCGTCGAAAGAGTACAAGATCGTCGTCGTGGGACTCGACAACGCTGGAAAAACTACGACTCTTTACAAATTGCATCTCGGCGAGGTGGTTAACACGAATCCAACCATTGGAAGCAACGTCGAAGAGGTTGTCTATAAGAATATTCGATTTGAGGTCAGATCTCTCTTGTTCTGGTTCTTCTGCTATAGTTGTTTGTTAGATTTTGTGGTCTCCAGTTGTTTTAAGGTAGCTATAGATTAGGTATTTTAGTTCAGACGTAACAAAACTCAAATTATAATTTCATGTATAGGAAATAGAGAAAAAGAAGAATGAAGTTGATTTGATTTTTGAATTCATTTTATTTGCTCATGATCCTCTTGTGGAAAATTGCTTTCTGTTAACTTAAATGTATTTATTAATCTTGATAGTCCCTTGGCTGTGATCACCTCTATTAGAGGGAGAGAGAGAGATGTAATAAATAAGCCTATTCCAGGATTAGGGGGTACCAAACTAGTTGTAGTTTGTATTTACTGTCAATGACTCGGAACTGAAACCATGCCAGAACACAAGAACAATCTCTCTTATGTATCATTTGAAAATGGATAAACAGAAATCTTGATGGCATCTGATACATTGCATCTTGTGGTAGGTATGGGACTTGGGAGGACAAGAAAGCTTGAGGCCATCATGGGCCACATACTTCCGTGGGACCCATGCAGTGATTGCAGTGATCGACAGCACCGATCGAGCACGCATATCCCTCATGAAAGATGAGCTGTTTCGCCTTCTTAGTCACGGAGACCTAGAACACACTGTAGTGCTTATTTTTGCCAACAAACAGGATTTGAAGGATGCCATGTCACCAGCTGAGATAACTGATACCATGTCGCTGCACAGTATAAAAAACCACGACTGGCATATACAGGCATGTTGTGCTCTGACAGGAGAGGGGTTGTATGATGGGCTTGGCTGGATTGCTGAGAAAGTAGCTGGGAAGCCCACGACAGCATCTTCTAGTACTTAGTTTTTCTTCCTTTTTTCAGTTTTTGATTTTCTGGGGAGGTGAGGGTTGTTAGAAAGAGATGTTGTTACATGATTCTCTCAAAAAAATATTGGGCAAGGTTCAAGGCATCTTCTCCTTATGCCCAAACTTTAATTGTGTATTGTGATTGCTTTGGAAAATAGGAATAGTTGTTTGTGCTTTTGTCCTTTATGTCTGCTTGTCACGGTAGTTAAATGTCAGTATTTCTTTGCAGTTCGACTTTATTTTCATTTTTTGTGAGTACACATACCAGGTGAGGAAGGAAAAAAAAACACAAGTGTACCAGTGGTGGTTTTGGTTGGCTATTCATGGTTATCCATTGATTATAATGGTCTGTACTAGCTGCTACTTTCCACTAAAGATTTATCAGTGTCATGCCAGCAATGCAAGTGCTATTTAGGATAGTTTCATTTGTTGGTAAATTCATGCAACATTTTCATGTTGAGCAAAATGTTGTGACTATGTGTGCTAGTATTCATTACATGCTTACTCCAAATTGGACTTGTAGTAAATTTTAGATGTATGTTTTGATGAGATCCGAGGTGCATCACAGCTCCTCCTACCTGCTTCTTTCCTAGAACGCTGAAATTCTAAAACAGACCGGAAATGATGGGAGAAGTTCTATGCTAGGACCTTCCTTACCATGTTGGCATGATGGCATGGTAGTGACAACCAATAAGGAGTTGCCATGTGGACTAGTATTGTTCTGTAATAATGTAGTATTGCCATGTGGAATTATGGTGAATGTCTTTCAATGAATGTCATTTGCTAATTACCAGTCATTAGCCAAGTGTGGAGTAATTGCTAGATATGACAAATTATAGTATCATATCATACACAGTACACTGGTGAATACTATTAGTCTATTCTTTAGATGCAATTTTACATTTAAAAATATGTACAAACAAAAATGAAATTTTAGATAAAAAAAATTTACACATCTCACAAGAAAAACTAAAACATAGTCAGCACTTGTCTTGTTTCTAACGCTTATCCAATAGATTAAACACGCCAACAAAAATATATATTATCAATTTTTATATGAAAATAAATAGGGGCGAAGCTACATTGCTCACAAAGGGGGCTAATCCTACTCCATTTAAAAATTGCATTTTTTTTCCTTTTAGATTTTGTAACTTTTTTAAGTAGCAATAGTGGTTAGCTCCCTCCATAAAAGTCAAATTATATAACAGTTTTTATTTAGCCACCTCTATATCAATTTGCTGACTCCGCCCCTGAAAATAAACTTATTTATTGCACGTAAAACTGTCCTGAATTGACTTTGTTCTTGTAATAGTAAAATTTGTAATTAAATTGTAATTTTATCAAATTAATGTGGGAAAAAACCTTAAAAACTTTTTATGTAGAGGTGCATAATTTTGTTATTTATTGATGTAATACCGAAAAAGAAAAGAAAAAGACAAGTGGAAATTTTTTATAGGCCCAGCTCGCTCGCGTCTTTATCTCTTCAATTTCTCGTGCATATAGGTCAAAATTTATTATTGCTTCTTCAGTCCATGCAAAAAGATTTTGGGAGAATTGTTTATTTGTCACTTCAAAGTTGAAAATTTGATAAAATATCATTACAAATTTTAAAATTTTAAAATTGTCATTAAAATCTAGACGAAATTATTTTTCTGTAATTGTCATCATATACAATTAATTTAAATAGCAGAACATTCTAATGCTCAAAACAAACCTGTCTCTCACACTGACAATCGCAGGGAGAAAATAGAGTGGTGGGGCCCACACGCCAGTGCCCACGTGGAAGATGGAACCTGACCATCTGGTCATAGGTGGAGGAGGAGAAGGAGATGTTGTTGACGATGTGTGTGTTAGTTAGGTGACCTAGAGGACCAATCATTTGTGATGGTACTCTTATTTAGTTTTATGTATTGGATGATTTATATCACTTTGTCCATGGAAGCAGAGGTGTGTAGCTGGTTGATCTCAGTCAAGAGTTGTCTGAAAGTCTCACAGTTGATGACTTGAGGAAGAATCGAGGGAGAAAGAGAATTAAAAATCCAGGCAAGAACAAGTTGATCTTATTTATGCCAATTGGAAAATTCATGATTCAGAAGGATCCTTTTGTTAATGTTATCGTCGAAGATGACAATTTTTTTGAGCCGTCAATGAAGCTGATGAGGCCATACCCTTGTAAAATAGCAATGATCTGAGATTTCCAGAGAAGGTAATTGTCAAAATTTAGAATTGTGTTAATCTGATGAGTGAATTGCACTGGTTGATTTCGAGTTCCTGAACTCGTCATTGTCTACAATTTAGGGTTTCTTGAAGTAATTTGAGGAGTAAAAGAGCGTTTGCTCAGAGTAACACTCTGATACCATATAGAAAATAGAGAAAAAGAAGAATGAAACTAATATGATTATTGAATTCGCTCCCTCTTTTACAATTACAATAGAGAGATTTAAATAGAAATATGATGTCATTTGTGTGACAACTAAGCAGTCTAACTAGCTAGCTAATTACAATTAATATTCTGTAACAAACTACTTTAGTTCATTCTGTTATAACGGTTTTGAGTTTGCCGTCTTGGTTGTACTCTCTATTTTTGTATTGATTGGAGTTGTTCATTTTTGTGGTTTGTGTCAGTAGGTAAGACTAACATCTTTGGTGTTGAGACTAGCATAGATCATGTGGTAAGACTAACACCTTTGGTGTTGAGACTAATATCTTCTAGTGTTGAAACTAACTTCTTTGATGATTTACGTTCTACATTAGGATTTAGGAAATCTGTATAACAATTGGACTCATAAGAGGTTGATAGAACAATTGGGTTAATGTGTAACATGGAGCTACTCACAAGGTTATTAGTTTGTAGTTCTGGCCCCTTACTATTGTTCCCTATATAAAAGTAATTGCGTACAGCAATTGTTGTAACAATTAAATTTCCTTGGGAATAGAAAAATTAAGTGTTTGAGAAAATATTCTTCAACTTTCTGAAGCTTATTTTGGTCAAAAACAGTACATTTGAAACTTGTAAGCTAGATGTGTTGACAGCTTGACAGTGTGGTAAATTTTTCTTGTAATATTATTAGTACTTATTGATCAAAACATGAATTACACATCAAAATTGACGGGGATTGCCTTTTAGGAAAGAAAAGAAGGGAGACTTCTTTATAGAATTCATTTTCTCCTCTTATGACCAAAATATATGTCTCTGGATGGTATTCATTTTGTTTGCTCATGATCCTCTTGTGGAAAATTGCTTTCTGTTAACTTAAATGTATTTATTAATCTTGATAGTCCCTTGGCTGTGATCACCACTATCAGAGAGAGAGAGAGATGTAATAAATAAGCCTATTCCAGGATTAGTGGGTACCAAACTAGTTCTAGTTTGTATTTACTGTCAATGACTCGGAACTGAAACCATGCCAGAACACAAGAACAATCTCTCTATGCATCATTTGAAAATGGATAAACAAAATCTTGATGGCATCTGATACATTGCATTTTGTGGTAGGTATGGGACTTGGGAGGACAAGAAAGCTTGAGGCCATCATGGGCCACATACTTCCGAGGGACTCATGCAGTGATTGCAGTGATCGACAGCACCGATCGAGCACGCATATCCCTCATGAAAGATGAGCTGTTTTGCCTTCTTAGTCACGGAGACCTAGAACACACTGTAGTGCTTATTTTTGCCAACAAACATGATTTGAAGGATGCCATGTCACCAGCTGAGGTAACTGATACCATGTCGCTGCACAATATACATGCCTGTTGTGCTTTGACAGGAGAGGGGTTGTATGATGGGCTTGGCTGGATTGCTGAGAAAGTAGCTGGGACGCCCACGACAGCATCTTCTATCACTTAGTTTTTCTTCCTTTTTTCAGTTTTTGATTTTCTGGGAAGGTGAGGGTTGTTAGAAAGAGATGTTGGTACATTATTCTCTCAAAAATATTGGGCAAGGTTCAAGGCCATCTTCTCCTTATGCCCAAACTTTAATTGTGTATTGTGATTGCTTTGGAAAATAGGAATAGTTGTTTGTGCTTTTGTTTCTCCTTTATGTCTACTTGTCACGGTAGCTGTTTGCTTTGGAAAATCGAGTGGTGGGGCCCACACGCCAGTGCCCATGTGGAAGATAGAGCCTGACGATCTGGTCGTAGGTGGAGGAGGAGGGGGAGATGTCGCTGACGATGTGTGACCTAGCTCTGACAAGGGGAGGCGATGCTCTGTCTTGGCGAGGAAGCTCGGGGCTAGCCCGTGGGAGATCCAGAGTTTGGCATTGCGAAGCAAAAACGGGAGAAGAGGGAGCAGGGTGGGGCCCACATGCGAAGGCATGGGAAAGTGGTCGAGACAACTCGGGGCAACACACAAGTGGGGGCGGCAACACACATGTGGTAGCATGAGGTGGAGCATATATATGAGGCAGAGGGTGGTGGTGAGAGAGCGATATTTTGGGCATTTCGAAGGTTTTGTTTTTTTTAGACTAATTTTATATGATGGCAATGAGAGTAAATAATTTCATTACAATTTTAATTGTAATTTGTCAATTTTAAACTTTGTAGTGTCATTTTGTCAATTTTTCAACTTTGAAGTGACAAATTATCAATTTTCCGAAAGAGTTCCCATCGACGATAAGATTCAAATAAATCTTCGTCGCTTGGGCAAAGAGAGCAAATTATTTTTGAGTTTGAAATCTTTTTATTCTGGTATATATTCTCCGAAATTCAAATTTATCCTCTCTCATTTCTTTCTTTCCTGAATTACCTTTCTAATCTCAATCTCTCTTGTATCTTTCGTTTCCAATACCATCTTCCACCCCACTCCCCCTCCCACAAAATTTTAGATTGTGACAAACACCCATATACATTTCAAATGAACATATATCTCACTTGAACTTTGTTTTTTTTTTATATAACTTCACTCTTTCAATTGAATTTTATAAGATATTGGCGACATTTTTCGTTAAAAAAATTATTTTAGTCGAATACAATCAAAGAGTGAAGTTATCACGAAATCAAAGTTTTCGCCAAGAGGAAGTTGTTTGTCAATTTGAAAACTTCGATAGGCTTGCCACAACCAAAAATTTGGAAGAGTAGTGGCATTACTCTCGAAATTTTGTAGCAAAGATTTGAAACTTATGGAAAGAAAGAAATAAGAGAATATTTCAACATAGTTGGCCTTCGATAGAAGTTCTTATTTTTTTTAAGGATCCGATTAACCGTTCCTCAATCTCAGTCCACTCCCGTTCTCTAACTAACTTTGTCAAAAAGAGAAAATCAAAGAGTCAAAAGCAGATAAAAATGAAAAGTTGGACCACGCTCACTGAACGTTTCCACCTACACGCTATCATGAATATTATGCACATAATGCATGAGGTGCAAACTAAATAAAACATATGTTTAGACTAAATAAAAAAAGTTTTCAGACTAAATAAAACATATGTTCATACTAGTTATATCAAATATGTTTTGCACAGTTTCAAGTCTTTTGCACAGAATGCATGAGATGCAGACTAAATAAAATAGGTATTCATACTAATAAAAAGTTTTTCAGACTAAATAAAACATGTTTTCATACTAGCTGTTTAAAGCCCGTTTTTGTATGTTTCAAGTCTGTTTTGCAAAGAATGCATGAGGTGCATACTAAATAAAAAAAATGTCCAAACAAAATAAAACATGTGTTCAGACTAAATAAAACATGTTTCATACTTGCTGTTTCAAGTCTGTTTTGCACAGAATGCATGGAATGCATGTTAAATAAAACAAGTGTTCAGACTAAATAAAACAAGTGTCCAAACTAGTTTTTTCAAGTGTATTTTTTGCATTGTTTCAAGTCTGTTTTGCACAAAATGCATGAGGTGCAGACTAAATAAAACAGGTGTTCAGACTAGTTGAAAGATGTGTTCATACTAGTTGTTTCAAATCTGTTTTGCACTGTTTCAAGTATGTTTTGCACATAATGCATGGAGTGCAGACTAAATAAAACAGGTGTTCAGACTAAATAAAATAAGTGTTCATACTAGCTGTTTCAAGTCTGTTTTGCACATAATGCATGGGGTGCAGATTAATTCATATTAAATAAAACAGGTGTTCAAACTAGTTGTTTCAAGTCTGTTTTTGCACTGTTTCAACTTTGTTTGGCACAAAATGCATGTGGTGCAGACTAAATAAAATAGGTGTTTGGACAAGTTGGAAGAGGCGTTCATACTAGTTATTTCTAGTCTGTTTTTGCACTATTTCAAATTTGTTTTGCATATAATGCATATGGTGCAGACTAAATAAAATAAGTGTTAAGACTAATTGAAAGAGATGTTCATACTAGCTGTATGAAGTTTGTTTTGTACAAAAAACATGTGGAGCGGATTAAATAAATCAGGTGTTCATACTAAATAAAACAAGAATTCAGACTAGTTGAAAAATATTTTCATACTAGTTGTTTCAAGTCTATTTTGCACAGAATGATGTGCAGACTAAAAATAGATGTGCAAACTAAATAAAACAGGTGTTCAGATTAGTTGTAAAATGTACTAATACTAAATGTTGGTATGAACAACAAAAAAGTTAATATGAACATCTATAAAGTTAGTATGAACACTAGAGAAATCAATATGAACTCCTCAAATGTTAATATTAACACAAATATTTAAAAAAGAAATAAAACAAAAAAATAACGAAATAAGAATAAGACAAAAAAATAAAAGAGAGCAGAGACGAAGTGGAAGACAAAAGATTTGAGGATCAAAAGATTGAGGATCAATAAAATAACTTCCATCCTCTTGACTGTAGAACTTCTTTTTTAAATGAAAGATTAAGGTCCACTTTTGTCCGACTAAAAAAAACACAAAACGAATAACATAATCACGTATTAGCTGGATATTTGAAAAAACATACTTCTTTATAGATCCTCAGATATCTATACGAAATTTCATGGAAATTTTGCCCAATGAAATTTAATTTTAAAATAAAAAAAAGTTGTCCGTTGTTCATTATGCAAATAAAAATTATTTATTTTACTCATGTCACATCAGTAAAAATGTAAAATTCACTTCAACTTCCTTTTTTTTTTTCTCAAACAGCCACACTCTTATTACGCTTTCACCTCTTATTTAATTATGATCACATCTTCTATAGTATTATTTCGTATAACATAACGTGTAGCTTTAAATAATGATGCATTTAGGATATAAAACATCAAATACATCGTACTAATTACATAATAGCAACATTTGTTTGACTATAGCTTGAAAGTGAATTCGTATCTTCTGAAATGGTCATAAATTTTCAGAGAAAAATGTGCAGATTTATTGAGTGATACTGTAACAATTACTGTACGGACATATCAAAAACGTTATAGCAACGATGAAAATCAGAGAACGGATAAATATTTTAATTCCAAGAAATACAAATTTCTTAAAAGAAGGTATGTACCAACCGAACAATTTCTTAAAGTTTTTTCTTAAGAAACTAAATTTTGTTTCATGATATAACTACACTGACATTGATACTTCATCAAGTCTAGTTCACATTATACTAATAAGTAGCGTGATTCTCTTTGCCAAGTAGCGCCGTCCAAGAGCATCTACATTGGTAATTGCTTAGCAATTGCTTATGCTTATGTATCAATTGTTTTGTAATTGTTGGGTTGTATGACTATTGCTAATACAACCAAGTGATTGATCTCTTTCAATTTCTTTTACATATATAGATGAAAACGATGGCTGTTATGTATCATTCTTCTTTCATGTTGGCGAAGACGTTAGAAGAAGCACTTGGTAGCTTCTACCAAGATGGCCGGACGACTCGACAATCTGATTCGAAGAAATGCAGAAATGACGATATTTTAGTTTGTATTTAGGCAGTTTTTTTATTTTTCTTTTATTTTTCTGTTAGATGTTTGATGTGTTGGATGTTGGATGTTGAATACATCGTTGTTGAATGTTGGATGTAACTTTATTTATTAATGCATTTCAACTTGACAGCTTCTGCCAAGAGTTCAAAAAAAAAAAAAAAGAAAGAGATCAATCCTCTCCAAGTCCAAGGGCACCCCGTGAAACTTGGGCCATATACATTCAACAAAAGTTGCAGGAGGCAAGTAATGAAGAGGCTAGGAATCCACGGGCAAAATTGTCAATTTACGAGGTACCAAAATCTTTGCGGGAAGGAGACGACAAGTCCTATGTTCCGACAATGGTGTCGATCGGGCCGTTTCACCATGGGAAGAGAAAGCTGCGAGAAATGGAGCCGCACAAGTAGCGCGCAACGCATCGTCTCCTGCAGCGTACCGGGCATGATATTGACCAATACATTAATGCAATTCCGCCATTGGAGGAGCGCATAAGGTCTTGCTATGAGGGAAGGATATTGATGCGGAGTGATGAGTTCCTGCTCACTCTGTATTTTCACGGTACCTGCTAATTCGACTGGAGTAGAGCAAATTCGACTAGGGTCTAGGGGTGTTGAGTCGACTGGAGTCGAGCAAATTCGACTGGTTGGGTAAGGGTAGTTTAGGAATAAGCAATTAATTAATTTTTTAATTGAGAAAAATTAGAGATAATGACATAATAATAAGTTCATTTCGATTTTAATGATATTTACGTTATTTCTTGTTATCGAATGTCATTTTGACAATTAATCTCTTATCTATTAACATGAAGACAAATTTTCCAAAAACATTTCTTTTCAATTCACTAAATGAATTTTTCTTTTTTATTAAATTTGGAGAATCTTTACAAAAGTCAATTTTATGATTCTGCAGTCTTCTTATGTTGGTCGGCGCTTGAGAACCACGCTACGCGTATATGCCAACCTGGCAAGCCCACCACAACAGCCATCGTTTTCATCTATATACTACACGTGATTTTATAATTTCTTTTAAAAGTGTTCATATTAAGTATTAACGACAAAAATATTTCTATTTTATATTTTAAATTAATTATTTTGAAAATTGTTATTTGTTACTTTTTCATGAAAATTTGTAACTTCACTTTTTATAATTTGAAAAAAAAATATTGAACATTTTGTATAATGTAGACACTTCTTACATTCAAATATATAACTTTTATATATTATGGATATTATTTGGAAGTGTAGATGAACGAATAATGCAAAAATGAGGTGCCTTTAAAGGCTAAAACTATTCCTTTACTATATTATTTGTTTCAAAGAAAATTTCTTTCAGATTTCAATATGTTGTAGCCAATTTGTAGCCCATACTATGTGCTTTAAAGAAAATTGTTGGAGCATGATCCTTTTTTTATATACCATACCGTCAATAAAAGGATCCGTATTCTTCGAAAAAGTGAGCTCTTTCTGAATACGAAATGAACGGTGATTTTCTAAACACTAAAAAATGCGGTAGTAATTACTGTGCGAACAACAAATTTAACTAAAATGACGAGATATTTTTGCTGATTCTTCTGAACGGAGTACCCAACAAATATAAATTCCAAATAAAAAACAGACGGCTCATGATCCGTCTATTTTATATAAGGCAGAATTTCATATAAAGGCCTCTAAAATTTCAATATTACATATTTATCCACTAAAATCTCATAATTACATATTTATCCATTTAAAACACAAAACGTTTCATATAAATGCCTCTAAAACTTCAATATTACATATTTAGCCACTGAAATCTCCTAAATACAAACTCGACCAGACCTGAACCCTAAGGCCGCGACTCGACGGCCCAACCCGAGGCAAACCCGTGCGGACCCGTAAAAAAAACGAGGGTCGAAGACGGATAACGACCATACTTCTTGGAAAAAACTTGTGTTAAAATTGACCCGCAAACCCGTCGGCTCGGCCAACCCGTCCAAACTCGGCCCTGCAAACCTGTCGGCCCGGCCAACCCGTCAACTCGGGTGAGTTAGGCTCGACACAGCCCGACACGTTTTCAATTCCATACCTCTATTAGTGTTTTAGAGTGTCCGCACGAGTTTTAACACAGATTTTTTCCAAAAAGGATGGTCACTACCCGTCTTCGACTCTAGAGTTTTTTGGACGAGTTCGCACGAGTTTGCCTCCGGTCGGGCCGGGCCAAATCGCGATCTCGGAGTTTTCGAGCCGGGTCAAACACATACGAATTTTGTCAAATACCTAAAAAGAGGAGAGGAGAAGCGGTGTGAAATAAAGAAGCTAATGATTATACCCTTCTTCCCAAACCTGGTCTGACAAACTCGTGGCCCGGCCAACCCGTTGACTCGAGCGAATTTGACCCGTTTTCAATTTCCTACCTCATTTAGTGTTTTAGAGTGGTAATTACCATTTAATTGTTAATTTACATTAAATTTATTAATTTGCAGTTATGCTGGACAATAATAAAATATTTTGTGTTTTACTTGAATAAATATGCAATTATGAAATTTGAGTGGATAAATATGTAATATTGAACTTTTAGAAGCCTTTTATGAATATTTTGTGTTTTAAATGGCTAAATATATAATTTTGAGATTTTAGTGACTAAATATGTAATATTGAAATTTTAGAGTCATTTATACGAAATT
Source organism: Eleocharis quinqueflora (assembly GCA_964058865.1). Taxonomy (NCBI): domain Eukaryota; kingdom Viridiplantae; phylum Streptophyta; class Magnoliopsida; order Poales; family Cyperaceae; genus Eleocharis; species Eleocharis quinqueflora. Next base: position 54,382 of record CAXKVX010001522.1, read on the forward strand.
CTGCCTTTATATAAACAATTCAGATTGCTCGCTCAATGGAGCGAATACAGTTCCTTAACTGTTGCAGTTGCTCGTGACAGGACTAAGATAATAATTATCATAAAAGTTATCTTGTACATATATATTATTATTTAAATATACCTTTTTGTCAAATGTAAATTATGTCAAGAAATACTAAACTTCAAGTCCTTATATATACACAATATAGAGCTTGTGCTAAAAATAACTCAGAAGGATTTAGTACGATCTAATTAGTATTATCAATTTGGGGTGCAAGTCATGTAAAAATTTAAATTGAATAAAATATATTTGACACCAAATCTCATGAAATTTACTTTATTTTACTAACATTAACATTTTACGCTGACCAACTAAAAGTGACCATACAAATGCATTAGAAGAGATACAAAATATAAACTTATGATAAATAATATGCTAAGTTGACATGAGCCATGCATGGCCAAAATGTCTTTTGCGTTATTTATTCATTTTCTTAGACAAAAATGACATTATTTTTTTGCGTTATTCTATAGGACGACGATCAGATCTGTAATGTTATATGAAGAAGAATGTTGAGCTACTAAAGCACAACACATACAAAAGATGAGCATTACAGAGATGCGTATATTACAGTGGATATGTTGACACACAGATCCGAGAATAGCTACTATTCTGAACTTCAAAACGATCCAAACATGTTTTAGCTATTTTTGAGTTAGTGCCAAATAGTTGCTAATCTGCTAACCCGTCAATTGATTGGGTTAGCAAGGTTAGTGGTTGTAAGGATAGCAAAAATCATTTAATATTATTATTATTATTACTATTATTATTATTATTATTATTATTATTATCAGTATTATTATATTATATATTATCATTACCATCGTTAAATTATTTATTTATTTATTTCTAATTATTACCAATATAATAATAATAATAATAATTATTATTAATATTATTATAATTATTATTATCATCATTATAATTATTATATTATCATTTATTATTATTATTATTTACCATTTTCATTATTATTATATTATTTATTAATATTATTGTTATTATTATTATTTATTGTCATTATTGTCATTATTTATTATTATATTATATTATTTATTATTAAATTTATTATTATTTATCATTATAATTATATTATTATTATTATTATTATATTATCATTACAATTATTATTATTACATTGTAATTGTAATTATTATATTATTATTATTATTATTTTATTATTATTATAATTATTATTATTATTATTATCATTTTCATTATTTCATTATTACTTTTTATTATCATTATTATTATTTTTTATTTTTTATTTTTTATTTATTAATATTATTGTTATTATTATTTATTGTCATTATTTTTTATTATTATTATTATTATTATTATATTATTATTATTCTATTATTTGTTAGTATTATTATATTATTTATTATTATATTATCATTTTTGTCATTACAATTATTATTATTACATTGTAATTGTAATTATTATAATATTATTATTTTATTATTATTATTATATTATTATTTTTATTTTTATATTATTGTTATTGTCATTATTTTATTATTACTTTTTTATTTTGTATTATTGTCATTTGTGTTATTATTATTTTATTATTATTGTATTATTATATTATAAATTGATATCAATAGTTTATTATTTTATTATTATTATTCGTTAGAAAACTAAAATAATTTATTATTTTACTAATTCTCACCATCACTACTCCAAATGTGCAATCCAAACAACATTTTCACTAACCTAGATAGCACAACATTAGCACTATTTTTGCACTAACCTAGATAGCACTATTTCAACCACTAATCTAGATAGCACTATTTTTGCACTAACCATGACATGATCCAAACGCACCCTTAGAAATAGCTATATACGTGACAAGGTCGGGTTGCACTGATGTGTTTCTATCGTGCTAATAAAATAACTCTAGATTATACCTAATTCTATCGCAATATACCTAATTCTATTGTAAGCGCACAACCTAGTCGGATGGTACTTGGGGTGTCGAATCCACATGAACAACTTGGTTTACTAATTCTAGAACTGTTCAATAGTCTAAGTGGTTCATATTTGATTTTTTTGAGTGTTGAAATGATCAAATTAACTCTAAACGATGGTGGAAATTTTGGTTCAAATTCAGATTAAGCAGTATAGGTTTTAGGATTTCAACTTTTTGCTCATTTATTCGCTTACTCACGTAATTATGCAAATATGATGTAATGAAGATCAATGTCACAAAGATCGATACTGAAAGCAATTTCTTATATCGATAACTTATCTACATCATTTCCAATGTCACTTTTCAACAACAAATCAAAACAAATCCAATGTCTACATCCTAAAAATCTAGATGAGTTCTACTCATTCATGACAGAAAAAGAGAAGTAAACACAAGATAAATCGATGCAAAACATAATTAAACAACAAGGAAGGATGATCAGAAAAACCGAAATGAATATCTTCTTCTAATTTCCTGCTCCACCTTCTTCTCTTTCTCCAGATCTTTCATTCTTCTTCCGAGACTTCTCTCGCTGAATTATCTTCGAAAATGTGTTAAAATGAAGCATGAGATAAATGTTCTGTTTTTGGGTTTATTTAAATAAAATTTGAATTCAAATTCAAATTCTGCCCCAAAAAGACACAAAAAACGCCCGAAAAACGTCTAAGTAGCAGAAAATGCACTGCGAAAACTGTGTTGCGGCCCGCAACGGGTCAGTTGCGACCCGCCAGGACCTCTTTGGTGCCCTTACACCCTGCAGCACCTCCCCTGACACCCTTGCACTGCACCGACCTTGCGGCCCACAACAGATCTGCTGCGGTCCACAACCCAGTTTCCTAATGCGCAACGCTTCGTATTTTTGTCGTAATTTTTTCGTTCGAACTCCGATCTTGACGATTCAAAATGCATTGTGAAACTAAGAGAACGCTCTACAATTTGGCATTAGACTTTTGAAATTACATTCTTGGTTCCTGCATGAAAATTGCAAAAAATTAGAGAAGTATTTCGAACTCGTACAAAACATAGGCAAACCATAATTAAAACTTACAAATTTCGGTCAATTTCACAAGATAAATCCTACGTTTTATTTATATGAAATACACTTATCATGCACCGATTGAAGAAAAATTTGTTCAACCTCGTTTGAGATGGTATGGAGATATTCAGCGGAGGCCTTCTGATGCACCAGTACGTAGTAGAGTTTTAAGCTGCGTCGAAAATACGAGAAGAGGTAGGGTTCGATCAAAATTGACATGAGATAAAGCTGTAAAAAGGACTTAAAGACATAGAATGTCTCCAAAGAGTTTGCATCAAATAAGAGTGCCTAAAAGTCAGCGATCCACGTACCAGAATCGTAACAAACTAAATTTTAGAAGTAGTGTTATAGTTGTACGACTTTAGTCCAGCATTAACGACGTAGAGCGCTAGTCTAAACTTATGACTGGTAGAATATTGTATTATTATTATTATTATTATTATTATTATTATTATTATTATTATTATTATTATTATTATTATTATTATTATCATTTTTATACTTTTTTTGAAGGATAGGCTTTGCCTACCATAATTTTTATTAACCAAGAAAAAGAGTACATAAGATGAGAAAATAAAATATTGTAGAACCTAGGAGTCTAGGTGCTTAACTAATATTTGCTCGGTTCAATCTAATAGAGACCTAATTGCAAATTTCACAAATTATGGCAAGCAATTCAATTACAACTCAATTAAATTCACAAACAAATCAGGCAATTAAACTAATAGAATTGAGTAAATATAAATAGAGATAAGGGAAGAGAAAATGGCTCAATGCGTGTTGACGGAGTTCGGCTTGCACGAATGCCTCGCCTACGTCTTCGGGTCCCCGACGCCCCCGCTTCTTACGATAACAAGCTCGGTCCGCTCCACTAAACAAAAATCCGCTTGCTTAGCATACAACTTCAGAATTGTGGCTCTCTTACACACACCGGTGGAGCCGCCAACCCTAACCCGATGCTGGACTCTATCTCGCTTACACACACCGATGGAGAATCGAGCCGACTTCCTTGAAATCACTTACACACTCCGGTGGAGTTCAAGGCAACACACACTCACAATCTAATGAACAATTTGCTAATTGGAAGATTAAGCTAGAAAATCACTCAAACAAACTAACTCTATATAATCCCTGAATTAGATTTAGCTAATTAAATTTGGGATTAAGAGCAAGGATTTGGCTATAGGTAAAAGGCTCAAGGTTGCTGGTAATGATATTGAATGAATACAATAGTTCAATAGAACCAATTGTTGAGGGAGAATGGTTTATATAGGGCTCAATTCCGGCCAAAAGCATTCATGCGCCACATAGCGTTTAACACTATCTTGGGTCAAGACAAATAATGTGACCATTGGATTTTGATCGTACAGCTTTCACATAGTGTTATAACGCTATCTTGTATCAGGATAGTGTTGGGTTACGAACAGTTCAAACCATTCAATTGGTCTAAGCTGCGAAAAGATCGTAAAACAAAAATTTTACTTCTAACTTAAGCCAAGGATTAAACGAGGTATGTTAGATAAACTACCGAGGGTGTCCACCTCTTGTTTATCTTCGACATCAAAACCGATTTAATCCTTACACGAATCTACTCCATAATTGATTTCTAAAACTTTAATCTACTTACAAATTAAATAGATTAATATAACATTTATACCTTGATACAAATTCGAATTGGATTGCAACAGACTCGAAAGACCGAACTAAGAAGCTCATCTTCTCAGAGTATTAGACGTCTGATACCTCTATCGGTGATCCACCAGGACGACCAGAGAGCGACTTATTTCTTCTGCCAGAAATATCGTAAACCGCGGTATTCTGCAAAAAAAACTATTCACCGAGATAAGGACTAAATAAATATCTTTATGACTCGCAGTTATTCAAATATGAAATATCGCTCCTTTCACAAAATACTATTTTCCGAATCCCGTAAATAACCGTAACCGAGATAGAGAGAAAAATATATTTATCGATTCGATCCTGAGTTAACAGATACGATACGATTTTTGATGTGATTTTCTCTCTTCACATGCCCTTCTATTTATAGAAAAATGAGGAGGTTGACCGATTACCAAAATACCCCTGAAAAGGCAAAATGACCATTTTTCCCCTAAGAGGTGGCAAAATAAAAATATCTAAAATTTTAATTTTAAAAATTAATATTACTGCCGACATCTTTTTTTTTTATTTTTTTTGTTTTTATTTATTTATTTTTTTAATTAAGATTTTAATTAATTTTAAATTAAGGTTTTAATTTGATAATGACTTTCATCCCAAATTCAAAACCATAATTAATATTTAAAATCTAAATTAAATATATATAAATAAATATAAACATATAATTGTTCTCAACAATTATATTTCTCAGGGTTCCGTATCGATTTGGTTTCGGTATGATTTTATACAATGTATCGTATACGCTTATAAATTCAACCGTTGTTTTTTCCTGTCATCTTATATGACATATATAATTTAATCATATCACATATAATTAATTATAACCATCTTAATATTAATTATAACCAATTTATAATTAATCATTAAGATTCTCTGATTAGCTCCTATACGGTGTGACCCAATAGGACATGTGTTATGTTGGTAAATAAAATTAAAACCATTTTAACTTCTATAATTATAGGAGACATCTGACATCTGTACTATGACCATCCAATTGCACAGATGATGTTGTAATGTACAATACCATGATCCATTAAACTATTTTAGTCATGTTAATTCTTTTGTCTCACAGTGTCATATTAGTTTCAAGATAGGTGTGTGTCATCCTTGCAAAATTAATCTTTTCTCGATCTTGAGCAGATGTATCAAATATAATTACTCTTGTAATTATATTGCATGCATATAATCCTACTCTATCAAGGGGCCCAGTGATAATGTAACTCGTATATAGATACGAGAGACAACAGTACTTTCGGTAAACCATCACTACCTTAGCTAAGATATGTATATCGAAAAGCTACTGTTATGACTACGTTTTACCGAAATCGTTAGATAACAAGCACACATACACATCTCTTAGTAGAAAAGATGAATACCTCATACTTTAGAACTTAACACTGAATGAAAACATTAATGACACGTACACAATTCCATTTAATGTTTCATTCGAGGTCTGTCAAATACCATGTTCCTGTAAAATTTATTCATGTGATTAAAATGACATCTCATGTCTATGGTCTGTAAAACTTAACCATCTTTTAATCCACATTCTAATCTTGTAACAGTAAGTTAGTGTTCCTGCTAATTACCTTGGTTGAGACTTTTAAGAATATATATCATCTATATTATGAAGTTTCACAATTCCAGTTATTGACTCTAATCAGATAAATGAATTATTCATAAATTCAATAATACTCAAGGTAACAAAATGACAATTTATTTATCACTCAATTCATGAACAAAATTTTATGATAATTTATCGTATTATTGACTTCTAGATTATTACAAACTAACAGATAATACATTTGACTGTTGGGATTTGTCTGGCGTTATAACGCCATGTATAGTGTTATAACGCTATACCAAATTCCTACAGAAATTTCCAGTACTTAGCCAAATTTTGGCACCTGAACTTACCTTGGCGTTATAATGTCAAGTCTGGCATTATAATGCCAACTCTCTGGAATTTTATGTAAATTTTTTTGCTACTAATCCAAATGATGTTTTTGATCAAATAAAGTTTATATTCCAAAACTTAAATTATATTGATTCAATTTCTATTTTAAAATTCATTTTGAACATTTCAGCATTCTAGCATTATAACGCTATATCTAGCGTTATAACGCTATCTCAGATCGATGTAGGGTTTGGCCAGAAATTACCATTTTGGACATGTAGCGTTATAACACCAAAGATAGCATTATAAAACTATATACGGTTTGGTTTGGATTTCCTTGCTCTTTTGTATCCAAATTTAAATAGAACTAAGATCTAATTAACCTAAGCAAGTCTTCATCTTCATCTTGATTTTGATCTTCTAAACTTGCTCTTGGGTCATCCTTGATCATTTCTTGTGTTATTTTGTTCTTTTTCTTAAGTGCCCCTACAATTAATCTTAATACACAAGAAATTGTTAAATTTAATTTGGTTTTGCAAATCAACAAACTTAGGAAAGTTTGAGCCAACAAATATAAGAAACGAGTTACAAGCACACAAAGCTAAATCCTAGAAATAAAGGTGAACAAGATATCATCTCAAATGCATCGGTCGTCTTGATCACCTCCACTTGCCAAATCTCTGTAGACTTGTACCACTCAAAAGCGTCGTACTCGTCTATCCGTCGATGACGAAGTCCATGTCCAAGAAACGACTTTGTGATCCACTATATCATTTCATCCGTATGTAAACTCCCGCCACAAATTAGTAGAAAAAACTGCTATATCATTTGACCCGTCAAGATATAGAAGAATCTTATTCCAACCGATGCAAACCAAAGCAAAAATCTGAGATTCCATCATGTAATCTTTCTTCCACTGAACGATGAAGCCGACACCGATGCAAAATCCAAAGTGTTGGCTCAAACAATGTTTTCGCATTTATCGATTTGTAAAACCTTTTGGCATTTTACCATTTGGCTTGTGTTTTAGAATTCTTGCAGGATCATTTTGCAAAATTAAAAAGAGAAGCAAGGAATGAGCAAAATCATCAAGATCAAGCTTGAAGACTATGGTAGTATATTCTACTCATGCTAAAATTAATTTAGAATAAATTGGACTTGAGATAATATGTAAAAAACCCAGCAAAAACATTATTTTAGCATCAACTGTTTCACAACAGTTCTGAACTGTTGCAACGGTTGAGCAAATCCAATTTAATAAAAATCTGCCATTTCGAGTCAAAACTTACAGTTACAATGGTTGAATTGAATTTCCCCTTTGGAATGTGTTCAAACGGCTCAATTTTTTGGCAGCTTCTCAGCAATCGTTGTAACGGTTCAGAGCAAAGAAGCTTTTTAACCTAGGTTTTTGCACAACTATAAAAGGGGTTGCTCCCCATTTCGTCCCCCATCTTTCTCCAGCCTTTATTTTCAAATTAAAACAACAGTCACCTTCCTCCATTATAGCTCTAAACCTAGATAAACCTATTACTCATTTCTCAAGTCTAATTAAGCTAAATTAATCTAGTATTGAGTGAGAGATTGGTTATTTGATTGATTGCTTCTATGCTCTATCATTCTCCATTCTATTTGGTTGTGTAATTTGCCTCTCTTCTCAACTAAGTGTGTAAGAAGAATATGATCTTTTTGTAAGAACAAGTGTGTAGTGGAGCAGATCAGGCTTATTAGTGCAAGAAGCGAGGAAGCAGGGACCCGGAGAGTAGGCTTTTGCCAAACTCCATCAACATTTTACGGCTTCAAACCTCTCATCCTTTCTAAGCCTTTCTCTCTTTATTTCTATTTCTATTCAATTGAATTGCTTAGGAATAGAATTAGTTATAATTTCAATTAATTGCTTGTGTGAATTGCTTATGTGAATTGTGTATGCAAATTATGTGTGAAAATTACAATTGAGCCCTTTTAATTGTTAAAATAAAAAAATGCATATAAACCTAGACGTATATGTTTATTAAAGTGGTATCAGAGCATCGGTTGAGTTTGTGTATTAAAGAAACCCTTCATTGCAAGCAAAGGTCTAATTCGTACCAATGAATGGCTTCCTGTAGGCATATAGCACCTCCATCGGTTTTAGGCCAAAGTTGCAAGAACTTTGGTTATTGAAAAAAGTGTTGACCAATTATTTGGGTGTTCTAGATCTTTTGGAGGTTGTTTATACCAAATATTTACTAGAAATCAATGAGAAAACAAACAAGTTGATCGTTACCTCTCTATTAAAGAAGTAAAGAAAATGACCAAGCTGTAAATGCCATATTTGCCTTAGTATATGAGTCAATTGCTCTCATTTTTAGAGAGGCTAGTAATGCATATGATATGTGGCAAGCATTACTTAGAAAATATGAAGAAAATGCTCTACTCAAAAGGTCTAGAGGTGTCGATTTGCAATTCCTATTCAAAAACTTTAAAATATGTGATAATGAGTCTATTGAGGACATGTATACAAGACTCATACTTTTGACTAATGATTTTGTTGAAATAGGTGATCCCTTGGAGCATAACAATATAGCCGGGAAGCTTATAAGAATTATGATGTGGAGGCCGTCATGGCAAGGATACATGAGTTCTATGGAGGCTATGCATAATGCAAGAGAGGTATCTTCACTCCCGAGGAGATTTATTCATTCCTCAAAACTTTGGAAGAAACTCTTAAGCAACTTGGAGATGATCAAGGTCATAAATTGTAGCCCTTGCCGCTCAAAATACCAAGTCCTACAACAACCCTCCCTCATACGATAATCCCTCCTCATCCAACAATAGACCTACACTTGAGAGCTCATTTCAAAACTTTGGCCTTGATCATAACAAAGAAATCTCTATTCTTGCCAAAATGCTCCAAGAATTCTTTGCATATGAGAGAAGGCTCAATGCCAAGAGAGAGAGGAGGAAGAAAAGATGATTGTGTGTATCATGTGTGACAAGAAAGGACACACCATCCACACTTTCTTTAGAATATTCCATCAAATGAAGAATAAAGATGTGGGTGAAAGACAAGATAAAAAAAGTAGTCCTAAGAAAGAGATATTCAAGGGAAGAAGAAACCGAAGACCATGCAAGCTGAGGCATGGATTGAAGGAGATGAGGGAGACAAATATGTGGTCGAACAAGTTGATGACCTGTAAACTTCATATGCTCTCATGGCCTTAGTCAATGAAGATTGTGAGGTGTTGAACCATGAAGAGCCTATGACTAAGGTGGAATTTGATGCTATAATCTCCAAGAATCAAGTGATCGATCCGGAGGTCATTAAGCTCATTAAGAAGTTCGCCCTTGGACGGATCAAGGAAGTCGAACCTTCCAAGGAGGTAGAGAAATAAGAGGTTGCAATGGAGACAAAGATGCAATCGATTGAGGAAGCGAAAGGAAGGAGCTAGCACTTCATCCTCCGAAATGGAGGCTAAGGTATCTCAACCAATATTTAATACCCTAAACCCTAAATCCTAAACACTAAATACCCTAGCTAGTGCCTTTTGTAACTATTATTGTAAGCATGGGCACATCTCATTCAAATGTGATCTTAGGAAGGAAAGCAACATGAAGAATGTTGCTTGAGTTCCTAAATCTAAAGTGTAGGGGCATGTTTGAATATTTCCCCCATGAACTCAAGATTTTCACATACTTAGGGGGAATTTGATACAAGTTGTATGTTAGTATTTGGATTGCTACTAATATATAATCCTGTAGGTTTGCTTGATGACAACTCATAAAAAAAATGCTTGAATTATTGATAGTAGATGCTCTCGTCACATGATCAGGTCTAGATCCAATTTTATCTCATTAAAACCTCATGATGGTGTTTTTTCAAAAAAAAAAAAAATTCAAAAAACCTCATGATGGTGGGTCCATTACCTTTGGTAGTAATCTAAGAAAGCGTAAGATTGTAGGAATAGATTCAGTTGGTAATCAAAACCTAACTATTTCAAATGTTTATTTGGTAGACGGATTGAACTATAATTTACTAAGTATAAGACAATTATGTGATGCAGATTATTTTGTCAAGTTCGACTCAAGTGCTTGTTACTTGATGAATTGCAATACCAATGAACTGATTTGCGAAGGCAAACAACAAAATGGTGTTTATTACTTGTATCTCAACCAATTTGATCAAGGTGAACTTTATTTTAGTTCTTTAATTAACCAATCTTAACTTTGGCATAGAAGATTAGCTCATCTAAGTGTAGATACAATCAATAATTCAATCAAATACGACTTGGTAAGAGGATTGCCTTTGAAAAGGATTGAGTTAGACAACATTTGTGAAGCTTGCGTTAAAGGTAAACAAACAAAATCTAGTTTTAAGTCTAAGAACATGGTGTCTGTTGGAATCGAGAGGCTTAATTTCAAGCAATTCAAGAAATATCGAGGTCTAATTGGCAATTGCAATCAATTCTAACAATTCAAGGCACAAGCAAATTCTAAACTAAATTGATAATGAAATTAAAAATATAGAGTTTAGAAAATACAAACAAAGCAATCCAAGAGACACAAGGATTTTAACGGAGTTCAGATATTGACGATCCTACTCTCCGAGACTCTCGACCCTCCGACACGGTAACAAGGTTGACCCGATTCACTAGACAACGCAAGTGAATTACAACTTCGAAATTGTCCTCGCTTACACACACACCAATGGAGTGCCAACCCTACTCACAAAATGTTGAACTTGGTCTCGCTTACACAAGCCGGTGGAGTACCAAGCCAACAAAAACAATATAACAAGTAGTTGGACAGGATAGATGATAAGATAATAAAACACTCAATACAATCTCTAAAGGAGTTTAGAATAATTAAGAACAATGAGATTGAGTCTTTGAGCTAAGGTTTGGCTATGTGTTTCAAGCTCAACAATGGTGGAACAAAGGAATTTGCAATGTAAGAATATTATTGAGGAAAGGGGTGAAGGGTCCCCTTTTATAAAGAGCTTGAAATACTTGCATTCTTGGTTGAATTCTTTAAAATGTTATATAACTCTCTAAAACGTTATATAATGTTTTGCTCCTGAATTTGACTGTTGGATCTGTCAGAATTCGACCGTTAGAACTCACATTTATCTCCTAAAAAGTTATATAACGTTTTGGAACGTTACACAATGTTATGCCCAGATTTTGACCGTTGGAGAAATTCGATCGTTATATTGAATTTATTTCTTACAACGTTATATAATGTTTTAGAGCGTGATATAACGTTTTGGATCGTTTTTGAAAATTCTCTGGCATTTCTAGACCAGACAATTTTGTTGTGTAACTTATTGTACAACATTATATAACGATTTTGAATGTTATGTAACGTTTTGTCAATGTTTTCTATTTTTGGATGGTTTTGGCTCAATCTCATTAATTCAGAATTATTTTAAGCTCAAAGAGAATCAACCTAGCATCTAAAAGTCGTTAGATCTTCATGTTTGATTGTCTTGAACTTCAAACGACCATAACTTTTGATTTGTAACTCCGATTTCAGCGTTCTTCGGAGATCATTTGAAGCCTCAAAACTCATCTTGAAGATTTCCTGCAAAAGTTCTTAAAAGACAAAACTTTGTAAAATTCAAGATCGTTTTGCAAATCAACAAATACAAGACATTGTTTGGGTTAACAATCTCCCATTTTTGTTGATTTTCAAACCACAACATATGTGCCTAGATAATTTTATCAATTTCAATTTGGCACATATGATTTCTTCTCCTATTTGAAAATCAAACAAAAGGTAGAGTTTCGTAATTTTACAATTAATGGCATTTGCTCCCCCTCAATTTGACAACTCTCCCTCAAGTTGTGCACAATTATAATTTGAACAATAAAGCTCTCCTTCAACTTATGCATCATCTTATATTATTTAAACAAGTTCAATTTTCTAGTCCTAGATAACAACTTTCTTTAAAGTATGTCAATGAGCGAGACACGAGGTACCCTAAATCTATTTCGAATTGACGATGCTTTCGCCAAGTATTGGGCATTCTTGAAGAGACCAAAGGCAAATTGTTACTATTTTGTAAAAAATGGGCGAATTCGTGGATATTAGGAAAGTAGTAAAATAGTTGAGTACACAGCTCATTAGGGTATGCGATCCATTAATGAAACCATTGTTAAGGCCTTCTATGCCAACATCTGCAACTCCACTGATCCATGGAATTTTACTACCAATGTTTGTGGAAAGGAGATATTTGTAACCCTTCAAAATCTTGTCGATTGGCTAGGTCTCATAAACGATGGTGAAGAGGTATGCCTTAACCGTGTTTGGCCAAAAGAACCAGAATCAAGTCACTATGCCTACCTCAATTATTTTCACGTCCCTTTTTCCCCCTCAAACTCCGGGGGAAAACAGGATTTCTACTCCACCGCATTACCATCCCTTCATCGTCTTGCACTTGTCTTTCTAAACAATATACTCACACCAAAAAGGGGGTTAAAAACAATGTGAAATACAATGGAGTTTTCTATCTTCGACATCTCATTGGAGGTACCGAATGGATGTTTAATATCCCATTTATCATCATCTCCCACATGCTTACATGTTACACAGATAGCCAATTCATTCTACCATATGGAAATCTTATTCACAAAATTCTCAAAGCAAATGATATAAACCTTGGTAGAAATCGGAGTTCATTGAACCAATTAACCCATGGGAAAATCTTGATTCTCTCGGTTGGATCTTGGTCGGACAAGATCATGGTAGCTACCATGATGCAAGTAACGGGGGAAACTTGTATGAGCCTAAATTCGATCTAATAAACAAGTGGATTGCACTCCCTAGCGCTTTGCCCAATCAATACAAAGACCCTGATGCAACACCCGAAGATCCCACACATGAGCCACCACAAAATCCTCACGGCGCCTCTTTTTCCCATTCTCAATCTCAATATTCTAATGAGTTTCAACAAGTCATTCTTACCGCGTTGAGAAACATAAACACTAAATGCGATTGCATTGAAGAAACTCAAAGCCAACTCGATGCCCAATTTGATCGTATTGAGGGAACTCGACATGAATTTACTCTTTGAGCTAGAGACCAATTTAACTCTCTCTATGATGATCATTTGATTGTCAAGTCTGGCTATATCGCACGCTTTGGACAGAGGATGAGGATGATCCGAATACGACACAGGTCCTAGCCAACGTAATGACGAAGATGATGGTAGCAACATTGATGATGAGGAAGGTGGAGTTGGTAGCAACATGGAGTCGTAGATTCACCTATTTGCGTACTTACATTTTGTTTTGTTTTTTAATTTTATCATTTTGTGTGTTATGGTTGCTATGCTACTATCAAAACTTGTTATGTATTAAGTAAGATTGTTGTGTTTTGAAACTTATGACATTGTATTAGCTATATGCCTACTTGTCTTATTCTTATGCTTGATTATCTATATCTTTTATTGTCATTGTTCTTTCTTTATTATCATGGTATTTGTGCATGATCGATGAAAATTTATTGAATTAAGGAGGAATTATAAGCTTAAAGGGGACCTTTTTGTCAAATCATTAGTAAATTAAAAAACATGCATGAATTGAGGGAGAGCTCAACGTTGCTCACATTTATCCTTTTGTTCAATTCACATAAGGGGGAAAAAATTACATATGTAGCAAAAAAAAATTCAAATAAAAATTATTAAATTTGCACTTATGATAGTTTTGCAAATCGACAAAAATGGGAGATTGTTGGCTCAAACAATATCTTCGCATTTGTCGATTTGCAAAACCTTTTGGCATTTTACCATTTGACTTATGTTTTAGAATTCTTGCATGATCATTTTGCAAAATTAAAAAGAGAAGCAAAGAATTAGCAAAATTATCAAGATCAACCTTGAAGACTATGATAGTATATAAAATTAATTTAGAATAAATTGGACTTAAGATAATATGCAAACACCCCAGCAAAAACATCATTTTAGCATCAACTGTTGCACAACGCATCTGAATCGTTGCAACGGTTGAGCAAATCCAATTTAATAAAAATCTGCCATTTCGAGTCATAACTTACCGTTGCATAACAGTTTTGAACAGTTGCAACGATTGACCTAAATTGCCCCTTTGAAATGTGTTCAAACAACTCGATTTTTTGGTAGCTTCTCAGCAATCATTGTAACGGTTCTCCAACCGTTTAACGATTCGGAGCAGAGAAGCTTTTCAACCTAGATTTTTTCACAGCTATAAAAGGGGCTGCTCCCCATTTCGTCCTCCATCTTTCTCCTGCCTTTATTTTCAAATTAAAACAACAACCACCTTCCTCCATTAGAGTTCTAAACCTAGCTAAACTTATTACTAATTTCTCAAGTCCAATTAAGATAAATTAATCTAGTATTGAGTGAGAGATTGATTATTTGATTGATAGCTTCTGTTCTCCATTCTATTTGGTTGTGTAATTTGTCTCTCTTCTCAACTAAGTGTGTAAGAGGGAGATGATCATTTTGTAAGAACAAGTGTGTAGTGGAGCGGACCGGACTTATTACCGCAATAAACTGGAGCGCTAGAGACCGAGAGAGTAAGCTTTTGCCAAACTCCATCAATATTTGCGGCTTCAAACCTCTCATCATTTCTAAGACTTTCTCTTTATATTTCTATTTATATTCAATTAAATTGCTTAAGAATAGAATTAATTATAGTTTCAATTAATTGTTTGTGTGAATTGTCTATGCAAATTGTGTGTGAAAATTGCAGTTGAGCCCTTTTAATTGTCAAAATAAAAAATTCATATAAACCTAGGTGCCTAGGTTTATCACAAAGCACCAATGCAGATGAGCCGTCAAGACAACCTTAATTCGTCAAGACAAACTCATAAGATTAATCCTAGATCTAAGGTCTAATGTATTCATGAAAGAAAGAAGATGGCCCTGAGATGCCAAATCGAATCGAACATGAATTCATTAAGACAAGATCAAACCCCTAAAATACTAAATTCGACATGTAATGACCCAATGATATAGCACAGGGCAAGAAAAACCCAAACAACAGAAAAGAAGAAATGATTTATCCCCTTAATGGATCAAGACCTGCAACCACTGGTTCGGCAATGACGGCTGGATAAAAGCTTGCGTGCTAGTAACTCTATGAACAATGAGCTCCTTGCACGAGCTAACAAGGCTCGACAATCCTTGCACGAGCTCCCACTGTCGAGACCCGTTTCAGCAATCTTGAGCTCCTAATGTCATCACACGAACTCCTACAGTGGACTGACCATGCAATTTCAGCCACCATGAGGTCCCATTGTCCTTGCACGACGCTCAACCCCCACGGACCTCCCCATGTCGAGGTCGATGGCAGTGACGAGGCTCGCTTCTCCTTGCACGACGAAGTTGTAGTTACTCTTCATGACGAGACAACAAGGCTGAGCTGACGAGTTGCTCTCCACGATAAGACGACGAGGCTGAGCTACGGTTGCTCTTCACGATGAGACGACGAAGCTGTGGTTGCTCACCTTGCACGAGTTGAAGCTCTCTTGTGATTCACGCTTTATCGGATCCAATCTACTGTTTAACTCTCCTGGCACGAGCTGAACTCTGTCCATGGATGAAGCTCTCCGATTGCGTTTTCTTAGTGTTCTCGCTCTATGGCTGAAGCTCTTCGTCCATGGCTGAATGTTCAGCACAAGATGACGAAGCTGAAGCTCTCCGATTGTGTTTTCCTATGGTTCTCGCTCGATCGATTCCGATCTACTGTTCAGCCTGGCATGAGCTGAAGCTCGCATGTTTTTTGTCCATGATTGTCCCAAGAAGAGAAAGAAAGTGGAGAGTAGAGAGAGGGGAGAGGGGCTGCGGGGGAGGTCGCCTAGGGTTTGCGTCGCCCCTTTTATCCTTTCGCTCTTTCTTTTCTGTTCCGAAACCATCAAAAGTCGAAAGAGGATAATAGTATATTTCGATTTATACTTCTATATTTACTACTATTTTATTATTAATGATATTATTATTAATTATATTGGTGTTTCATTTTATATTAGATTTTATTTCTAATTTACTTCAATTTATTTGAAAATAAATGCTTTGTTGTTTTTGTTGTTTTTGTTGTTTTTGTTGCTGTTGTATTTGTGAGATACTTATTTGATCTAAAATGCTCTTCTTGGCTAAATTTTGAATATGTAATTTTCCACGGAACATACTGTTTAGATCCCGTAAAAGCTGATTCTCCTTTGCCTATATATTATGTAGTATTTTATTATTTTTTGTGTGCAAGCACGTAGCATGTTTTGCGGCCTTATTCTCAGTTCTTTTTTCGAAATTTTAATTCGAAGGATCCTTCCTCTCTGTTTCCTTTTGTTCTATATATTGCTCCTTTGAACCCTTTCTTACCCCCTCCTTTCTCGCTCCATATTGTAAAACAATAGTTAAGCTAGAAAAATACTGGTATTAACTATTAAGAGAGATTCTGGCATTCTGCAGTTGGTGCAACTGTGCAAGCATGGATCGGAATCTGACACCTGAACAAATCTCTGAATTTTACCAGGCCTTCTTACTCTTTGACAGAAATAATGATGGTACTCTCTCTCTCTCTCTCTCTATCTATCTATCTATCTGTTGTGTGTGTGTGTGTGTGTGAAGGAAAAGTTCTTCGTTTTTTGTTTTGTAGTGTAATGAAAATGAAGGCTCGGATTGTACTGATGTCTCTCTGTTTTTGAGTTCTTGATTCTATTTAATAGCAAATTTATGTCTCTCTGTTTTAGTTTATTCGTTTTGTCAAAATAATTATATTGAAGTGTCTTAATTTGCGGTTATTTCTTTAAATCCACTTTTAGTACCAGTTTTCTGTTATATTTTGATTCCTCAGTTTTCTGTTATATTTTGATTCATCAGTTTTCTTTAAATTCTCTTTTAGAACAATTAAATTGTTAATTTTCTGTTATTATTTAAGATCTTTCTTCATTATTTTCTTTCAAACCTTTTTCTTTCATTTTTTTGCTCGTGTATTAATCAATAGCATGAGAAAGTGCAGAAGCAAACAATCAATATATACAGCATGATACCATTACAATACTTGATACAAATTTGTAGATGCTTTTCTGTCTATTATAGTACTAAAAAGGGGAGCATATGAAGCCGAAAATAATGATTTATCAATAGCCCAATCAAGCAATCTGTTGCGAGATTCTTCTATTTGTGTATTTAACATTTTTCCAGGGGCTTATTTTGCATTCTTCCTCTCAGCAAAGACTTGAGGAGGTCAAGATGTGACTTGCTCCATTTTTCTAAGACTTCAAACTGTAGTTTGTTCCTTTAGATATTATGATTTAATCTTCCAAATTGCACTTGCTAAGACATAACACTGATCTCTGAAGACCGTTGGTAAGAGGTAGCATGCACATTAACATCAAAATATTTTTTAAGGAGTATTATATATTGATATTTCACGTAAGAAATTGTCATGTTTACCATGTTTTGAATTTCTGCATTAAATTGATATTTTTTTAAGCCACTTTCTGTGTCTGATACCTTGCATAGAATTTCAATGGACACCTTTGAGTTTCTGACCCATCAGCCTTATCTGCCTAGCCTACTAAATAGTTATAATTGTTTGTATGTTACCAGGTTCAATAACTGTCGACGAACTGGCGGTCGTGGTTTTCCAATTGGGACTAAACCCTACTGAGCGTGACCTTCTTGAAATGATACGGGAGGTTGATATCGATGGCAATGGTACCATTGAATTCCCTGAATTCATGGACCTTATGGCAAGGAAACTCGTGGTAATTTTGGATGCCGGTTGATAGTTCCATGTCAATAATATTCGTTGGATCTGCAAACAACTTATTTTTCACCACTTCGTTTTTTCTCAGGAGACCAATTCTGATGAGGAAATGATGGAAGCATTCCGAGTGTTTGACAGAGACCAGAACGGGTTGATCTCACCTAGTGAGGTAACACTGTTAACCGAAGCTCTCTTTAGTTCACCTCCATGAAGTAAAAAAAAGAATTCCCATCCTTTATTCTTTTTCTTGTATATTTCTTTTCCTAATATTTTACTTTAACAGCTGAGGCATGTCATGATGAATCTTGGTGAGAGATTGACCGATGATGAGCTGGCACAGATGATTCGTGAGGTTGATGCCGATGGTGATGGTCAAGTGAACTATGAGGAATTTGTTCGCATGATGAACACTGCTCCCTGAATTGTCCGATCAAACTGCTAGGCTTATGATGTATATATGGTTTATGTTACAACTGTAAATAGCTGATTTCAAGTTATTAATACAACGGTAGATAGTTGGTTTGTCAAGTTGTAAAGTGTATTATAAAAAAGTTGTAGCATATGAAAAGTAGTGGTCTCTAATATTGAGTTTTGTTTTGTTATTTGTTAAGGTGTAAAAACAATATGTTTGCTGGTTGTTAACTTCATCTTGTTGTCCCTGAAATGCAACAGTTCATTGCATTGATGTGTAAATAGTTGGTTTGCCAAGTTGTACGGTGTATTATAAAAAAAAAGTTGTAGCATATGAAAAGTAGTGGTCTCTAATATTGAGTTTTGTTATTTGTTAAGGTGCAAAAACAATATGTTTGCTGGTTGTTAACTTCATCTTGTTATCACTGAAATGCAACAGTTCATTGCATTGATCAATTGATGTGATGACTTCATCGGAGCTTTATAGAAGCAATGCAAAGACAGAAATAATAATATGGGGTAAACAATGAATTTTCTCCCCTGCTTCAAACAAAACAATGAAGTTTTGCCTAAGTAGACAAATTTCACAGACAGTAGAAGTCCTGTACAAAAGCGACAGCATATAGCTACACCATAATCAAACTCACTCAAAGCACATTCAAATTCATCAAATCAAACCTCTGTACAATAACACACCCTTAGTAGCTGGGTTCCCGGGTTGTCAAGCAGAAAGAGGTGTTGGTAGAGGTGGCAAATCGGGCGGGTCGGGCGGGTTCGGGTTTGGGTCGGACGAGTCGGGTCAGTTTGACTTCAAAAGATTATCGGGTCACGGGTCTGATCAGGTCGGGTCGGGTCGGGTCTCGGGTCATAATGCATTGATATTTGTCGGGTTTCGGGTCTTTCGGGTTCGAGTCGGGTCGGGTTTCAATTATCTAGTTTCGGATATTTTTCGGGTTTCGAGTTTCGGGTCTTTCGGGTTCGGATCGGGTTTGGTTTCAAATTATCTAGTTTCGAGTATTTCCGGGTTTCGGGTCGGGCAAGTCAGGTCAGTTTGTCTTCAAAAGATTATCGGGTCACGAGTCTGATCAGGTCGGACCGGTTGGATCTCGGGTAATCATGCGTTGATATTTGTCATGCGTCATGCGTCATTGGCGCAACGGCAGAGAAACGTCATGCAGCGTGCAGTGTAGTAGTGGTGTCATGCAAATTGTAGGAGCGGTGCAGCGTCACACGACTTGCAGCGACGGAGTTCATTTTAGTCAAGACATGTACAAGTACAATATTAATTGATAGGTTGATATCAGTTTGATAAGGCCAAATATTCAAACCAGAGTTTATTCAAATATTCAGATCGGCGGGTAATGTGATCTCGGGTCATTTCGGGTTTCGGGTCATGTCGGTCCGGGTCGGGTCGGGTACCGGGTCATCTGATCTCGGGTCTTTTCGGGTTTCGGGTCATATCAAATCAGGTCGGGTCGGATATCGGGTCATCTGCTGCCGGGTCTTTTCGGGTTTCGGGTCATATCAAATCAGGTCGGGTCGGGTATCGCGTCATCCGCTGTCGGGTCTTTTCGAGTTTCGGGTCATATCAAATCAGGTCGGATCGGGTATCGGATTATCTATTGTCGGGTCATTTTCGGATTTCGGGTCATATCGGGCTACTCCGAGTCTGACGGGTTTGTCGGGTCGGATCGAGTTCTGCCACCTCTAGGTGTTGGAAGGAAAATAACACTCTTATTGCCCATCCTTGGTTAATTTTAGGCAATTGAAGAATATGGATTGGAGAAGTGTTTCACCAAATCTAGAGGTGAAACATTTACCTCGTCCCATACTCTTCCCTTTTTTTCCACATCAGACCTGAAGTCAGCCTTAGGGATTAATAAAACCTTAATTATAACACCCCCTAACACAACCATCGGGAGATGGGGAATCCTCCCTGTCTGGCATAATTTATTCAATAGTAAAAAAAACTACACTAACTCAACAGTATATCTATATAGATATGCTAAGAAACTGCAATGTTATCAAGCAGGAACTGCTTCCCGAAATTTTGGTTTGGTCTCAGGTGCACTGAGGCTGTCATAATACTCAACCAATACTTGCCATCCACCAGGGCACATAAAACCGTCAGGGGGGCTCTCCCGGTTTTTAGCCAGGGTCCTCATCTGTATTGATAAGTTTGTTTCAAATTAATACCAACATAAAACTGCTTTTGAGAATATTTTCTTACAAATGGAAATGTAGAAAGTACCTTAGTGCCAGAAATAAAGAGGAAATCATCTTTTCTTGTGGGATCAAAGAAATCCATTTGCTTCTTCTTTAAGTCATAAGCTGCAACCTGTATGTACTCATAGTAATGCAGAAAACATTGGTCAAGATTTGTAGTTTCAACCACTGTAGACCAATACCAGATCTCACTAGTACATAATCTGACAGCACTATCAGCTCATAAAATCGTACTAACTAGACTCTTAACTAATGAAGCTGAACAAAGAATAAATGAACCAATCAAATTAACTGCAAAAATAGGGGGTTGTTGCTTTGTGCCTGGTAAATTTTTGTTTTCAAGGATCCAAGAGAAAAGAAAATAATTAAATAAAAAAGCAGCTTTTGCAAAATTCAGTAACAACAATAATGACAGTTTACAAAGAAGTTTACCCTGAAAGGAAGGATATTGAGCTTCTCAAGACCAGGTGCCATACTGAGCACCTTCTTTCCATGGTCGGCATCATAAAGGTCTCTCTTCTCTATTGGGTGGCTCATGCCTGCTGGGTCCCGGCCCACTATGTAGAAATCCGCACCTGCATTTATGCGAGCTTTAGCATGCCACTGCACCTCTGTGGGACCTGCATAGTGCATAGGGGAAGGGAAGATAGCCACCACTGTTGAGTCAGGGTTCAGCACCCCATCTTCAAGCACCTATAATTAGTATTGTTTTAATTTAGTGAAGCAAAGAACAATGTGGAAATGACAAATTTAAGGTGATAATTTATTAATAAAGAATAAACCTTCTGATGTTGTTTCATGCGCCAGTTCAGAGGCACGTCATCAGCCTTGGTGAAACCTCCAAGAGGATGTAGCAACAAAATGGGATTATTGTAGCCCATCTCAAGAAGGCGTCTGCGGGTATCAGTCATAAGCAGTGCGTGACCATTATGCACAGGGTTGCGAAGCTGAAATGCAAAGACTGCATCTGCACCCCGTTTCTCGAACTCCTCCCGCAGCTGAGCTGGTGACAGCCTATAATCATCCAGGCCATCATTGTATTTTATTGGTTCAATCACTTCCAAGTCACCACCGATCAGCCAGTTACCTGCCATATCATGTGTCTGTATTAAGTACCCAAATTGAGTGTAGACTCTTTGTCTGTACCCCTGGCCATTTCAATTGTGCCATTTTACCAATTACACAAGTAAAAGATTTTAAAAATAAACAAATATCTCTACTAAGGCCTTTCATAAGAAAATATATACAACACTCTCTGGTCTTACCGGTACAAGACAAAGAAAAGGACACCATTCACACCCTTCTAAATTAGGCAGTCCCAAGATAATGGCAATCTTAATACAACTACATAAAAAAAATTAGAATCAAGGTTTACTTACCAGCATTTGTGATTGCCTCTTCAACATATGGGAGACCTGGAGCAGTAGTTCCCCAGGTACGTGCAATCCTTTCTTCTTTGTTGTGTTTGTATATCTCAATACTGCAAAAAAAGAGTACAAGTTTTGCATTAATACTTTTTGTGCAAATATATACAGCTAAAATCTTTCTCAGGAAACAAGAAAACCGACTTCTGATTGGGAAGTCAGTGAAAGTATAATATAAAATAGGATATTTTTAGCAAGTAGACTAACAAGTGAAAATAGAAAAATAATGCAAAGTATGTGCGCAAGATGTCCAAATCCATTTGTTTCAAACATATATCATAAGAAATCATGCCAATACAAATGCACACTCCTGCTACATTGCAAGTACCTAACTTTTGGAAATGATTAAAAAAAAAAAATTTTGTCTACATAGTGTACATAATTAAATATACACAAGGAAGATCCAACAACAAAAAAAGGTGGGCTAAATTCAGGCAAAAGCACCTCACTAATTTCAGAAACTTATAATATAAGTGCCTGGGTATTATACAATGCATGTCATACAGGAACCTGTCTAGGTGCAGTCTTACATACAAAAACATTTCATATGACAGCATGACAAGTTCCAACTTATACCAGCCGATGTTACTTTTGCTCATTACTAAGTTGCGAAAAGTTCTATAATATGTTAAATCTACAATTTTAGCTACAAATTACAATCACTAGACTATCAAAATAAAAATATGCCAACATGGAATGGACTTAGTTCCTTAAATAGTATACCAAGACTCCATGAGCAATGAGTCCGACACAGACTTTATCAAGACAGATTCAAATATGAAAGTCCACATAAGATGCTTGATTCTTTTACATATGAACTGTCACACTTAATACTTGACTTATTTGTTAAACTTAAAAAGGTAACGAATGAGTCAACCACAAATAATATCACACAACCATGGTGATATGATACGAAAACATAGCAATATTTTTATTTTGTGCAAGCAGGAATTATAAGTACTTCAATATAAATTATAATTTGTTCTTTATGAAAATAGGTTATATTGATTAATAACTTATTTGGGAAACATGAAAAATGATAAAATATTGTCATAATTGAAATAACAAGTATGCAGATGTGTCTTTAATAGTTTAGATAGGTTGTGTATAGAATTTGGTACAATTTGAAATTCGATTGGTGATACATTGAGAAACTTGAAATTTTCATTGGCGGTTGATCAAACTGTTTCCCATCTGTAAACAACATATCTAAACTTTAACATCTCCAATGCCCTTTCATTTTGATAATCATTTTATTGATTGTCAAAATGGTTGAACTTCAACTATACAGTGTTTCCATAGAACATCATGCAGTAAATTTCCATGCCAGTTCGTAGATTGAACTCGGTATTGGAGACAATTGTCATATGTTAAGCAAATAATAAAAACAAAATATGCGAGTCGTCAGCATACAATTAATTATCTATTGTTAATACAGAAGACAAACACATATCCTGGTTAATAGAAAAGGTTCTATACCAAATAAAAGGGTTTAGTAACTGGAACTATACAAATTTAACCTACAATGACAAAAGCAAAATGTACCCTACTTCCTTTGTTAAGTTGTTCCGACTGGTTAAAAAAAGGATTAAATTAATCCAATCAGCCTAGGAAAGATTTTTTTGTTATTTAATATTTATCATAATAAGTTGTTGCCGCATGCTAAAGTCTCGTCAGACTATGTCAACTAAAAGTAAGAATTGAATATTTCAGTACTCTTCCAACAGAAATCCAGTAACAATATGCAGGATATTCGGGATAGAACATGGCACACCAGAAAATGCTTTAATCTATTGGATCATTCCCAGCTGATTTCCGCAACCGTTGAAACTGAAAAGAAGAAAAAGTTAAAGAAATTACTTGTTCAAAATTGCGACAACCTTGTTCGTGCTTTGATCGACAAGCGCGACCTTGGTACCATTTCCGATCGATCGTTTGGTAGAATCATCTATGGCAAGCACGATCGGTACAGACATATTCACAACCGACCCGTCATCAAGTCGGAGCGAATTGAAATGAAGTGTTTGGAGGAACTCAGCTTCCCTCATGAAGCCTCTGAGAGGGCTGGCCCACCCCTCGCTCAGCACATGGACCCACTCAAGGTCCACCTTGCCCAGATGAACACGTGGCAGCTTTTCCGACTCTCTCCTCTTCAACTCCCTCGTGGGCCCCATTGGCACCACGAGATCCACCAGCTTTCCTCCGTCGGGCTCGATCAAGCTCGCCGTGACAGCCATTCTCACCCCACCTGAACTCCGATTCAATTTCAAATTCCAGCTCAAATTCGACTTTGGGAAGGAAATCTTACCATGAGGAGTTTTGGCGCGTGATTGAAGATGGGAAATTCTACTCGAATTGAGGGTTTGATTGGTGTAATTTGCGAATTTCGCAAGAGATGCCATTGTGCTGGCTTTGAATTGATCCTATCTCGCCTTCCCTCGTTGAAGACACTATCTAGCTACTAATGAGGATTAGGGGAAAGGTTGTGCGTTATTTATATATACGCTGGGGTAGAAAGGGGTTGCATGAACCTGGATGGAAAAGCGGGAGGATTTGAGGTTTCAAAAGGGGCGGAGGAATTGCGCATTTAAAAAGAAGGGATCTGGATTCTGGACTACATAATCGAGCTTTAGAGGATTTCATTTGAAATTTTTCGAGTTTTTAAAATATTGTTACATTAATTTTAGAATTTTTTTTTAATTTCTAAAATCTCTATTTTTAAAACTGAAAAGTTAGAGTTTCTAAATTGTCGCATCAGCAAATATTATCAATATTACGAGAGACCGATCAATTTTAACTAATGATTAAGTCATGTCATAGTTTATAAACTCTAAAGCATAGTTGCTAGATAAGAAATTCTTGAATAAAATTTCTAAATAAGAAACTCATCTACATTTCTAAAACTCATTTAGAAACTGTCACATCAGATTATAAACTCATAAAGTTTCAAGAATGAAGATGATCTTAGGTGCTAAGATTTTAATATAATCGTATTTTATTAATGCGTTAATTAATAATTAGCATTCTCTAATCACTAGCCTCCAGTTTCGCTTTTCATGTTGATCATTATTGATTTATTTCATTAAAAATTGAAAAGCTTCAGTGGATTTTGGTTTCTTTTTGTATTGTTGCTTGGACTTCCATTTCAAACAGAGCGCACTAAATCCTGGAGTACGGGAATCTGCTCCAATGGTAGAATTGTAATAGATACTCCTAGTGAAATTTGGACATCATTATTAAACATGCCAGATTTAATCTGACCCGTCTGATCTTAAATTATAGTTTCGTCAAAACTATACATTTGCCTACACAGTTGGAGAGGGTCTTGTGAAATGTTAATAGAATAGAGAATTTAGAGAGAGAGGTTTTCTCCGGTGTTTCCTACTGAAGTTGTCAAAGCTAATTCGCCTTCTCTCAGTGCTTACCATTTTTTCACAAATACCCCTAGAGAACTCGTTATTATAGACTTCACCGGATTTCCAAAGGCGCCGCCCCCACAGTCAGAAATCTATATGACGCCCTGCAATTTTGGAAATTTAATATTATTAAATCTTAAAAGTGGTAATAGGAGGGTCAAATCTGGGGAAACTTATCCAGTGTAGTGCAGCGCAGCATCCACACAAGGCACAACATCACTTTCAACCTATGTTGTCCTGATTCTTTGAAAACACAGCGTATTTCGTATCGGATACGTATCCGATACGATTCGCGTGTGATTCGCATCCGATACTCCAGCTGGCGTATCTAGTTTTTTTTATTGTTTTTGACCAACGAATTCGGTTAAGATTCGGGTATAATTCGCCCTGATACGGATCTAACTCGTGTATCCATCGCCACAGAAGATCTGTCTGCCATCCTTGAGGAGTAAAATAACACTAGAAATTAAATCTAGTGCTAGAATTTGAACACTAGATCAATGGACAACACAACACCTTACACAAAGGCGCATGACCACTGAGACACAGTTGATTTTTTGTTCTAGACTGTTACTTATTATATATATCTTTTTATAATATATATTATTTTATTGTAATGTGTGATTTTATTGAAGTATTATTTTTTATGTAATATCTTATTTTAATATATAATGTGAGTTTTATTATTTTATATATACTCCGTTGTATTCTAACTTTTTTTTAAAATGACGTATCGTCGCATTCGCACTGTATCCGATACGATATCCGCACCCGCATCCGTGCAACATAGCTTTCAACGATTCTAATTCGTGTACAGGATGAATCAATTGTCAATGATAAATTGTAGAAAGTTTTGAATACCTTGATGCATACAAAGCCAGATCGAACATTTCGGCACATGTGTCGTGCAACGTTTGATTTCATTTCCAAATTAGGCGGCAGTTCAGATTCTTTGTCATGCATGCAATCAGGGGCGGAGCCACCTTGCACAGGGGGTGCAGCTGAACCCCCCTGGAAATTTTTTTTTCAAAAATGATCATATATTTTTTAAAAATTTTCAAAAATGACCATATATTTGAATTTTTTTGCATAAATGACCATGTAAAATAATTTTTTTCTAAGAATAACCATCATTTCGAACCCCCCTGAAAAATACCGTAAATCTTGAACCCCCCCGGCGAGAATCCTGAATCCGCCCCTGCATGCAATGATGCAAATATGTACTTGTATCTTTTTTCTTAGAGTCTGCTTCAGACAGGAAAAAGAAAAGGAAAGAAAAGGAAAAAAAAAATGAAGAGAAGTTTTTACCCTTCAATTTCAAGAGTAATAAAATTAATGATTTTGATGAAAAAGATTTAAATCCGAATTTCTTTCGTTCATATTCTTGAAATAAGTAACTATTAATTTTTATGGAAAATGTTGCGTAGATATTACAATCGGTACCGACTATCGATAAGCATGTTATTATGGACACTGTTTGAGTTATTATGCATATTATTTTTGTACTGAAAAAGTTATTACGCGTGTTAACAAAATAAAATGCATAATAACTCAAGTAGCATGCATAATTATTTCACTACAAAAAAATAACATGCATAATAACTCAAATAACATGCATAACTATTTCAGTACAAAAATAACGTGTATAATAACTCAAATAATTTGCATAATAATTCAAACAAAGCCCATAATAATATATGTATAGTCGATATCGATTGTGATATCTACGCATCAAACAAAGCCCATAATAATATATGTATAGTCAATATCGATTGTGATATCTACGCATCAACTCCTTTTTTATCTCCCTCCCTCCAAATTAAAGGTCAAAAGCACATCCTTGGCCTGTGTTCACAACACCGATCTATTCTATATTTGCAGCTTTTCAATCATTCTTTTTGTTTAATTATCTTTTATTTATACAATTTCTATTAATAAAAAAATCGGGATGTTACGTGCATATCACATTTACAATGCTCTTAATATAAATATAATATTGTAGATTAAATTTACCGCAGCACAATTGAAAATTTTGAGTGGGTGTTGATAAAAATAAAATTTCGAAAAACAACTTGTGACAATCCAAAAGTTCAAAAGGGGTCTTGAATCATTACTCCTACTTATAATTAGAAATGAAAAGAATTCATCTTGTCTAATGCTAAAAGAAAAGGCACAATGTCTCTAGTTATTGATCCTACACAAGATACATGCATAGAAAAGAGAAATTAGTGCTTAAATAAAATGTTCTAGAATAACATAATAGATGGGAAACAAATACATAAAATAACTTAGCAAGAAGCAAACAAATCTTGAAGGATTATAGCATGACTACTTAATCAAATTTAGAAAATAAATTAATTATTGTTAACAATAATATATTGAATAACCATATTCGAAAAACATATATTTGATTTATAGTTTCGTTTTTTTCTTTCATTCTGCTTTCTATGGTTTAATTGAATTTTGTGGAAAACAATATTACGTATCTTGAAGAACATAATTCATACATTACCTTTGTTTTGTGAAAAATAGTAAAACTTATATTAAACAACTATGTATTATTTCTAATCGACATATGTTCATGTTCAAATAAAAGTAGAAGTATCAGAGGCATTATTGAATATTAATTGTATATTAAAAAATAATCATATGGATTAGGTTTCGATTTAGGAGAATAGTTGGACAAATTCAAGAGTTTAGAGGACAATTTTCACAAATAAAAAAAATTTTAAGGACATGATCATTAATAAAAGATGCGGTCGGTTGGAACAGCATTAGAACCAAGTTATTCCCACCGGCAGCTGTGTACTACTTTCTACTTTTGCTCAAGTGGAAGCACCTATGCCAAGAAATAGTGGAGATTTTAAGACTTGAGAGAACAATCACCAATGAATAGTTGAAACATCAGCATTAGAGTATATATCAGTGCAAATGGATGGTAAGATTTTCATGGAAACATGTTGTGCTATTTTAATTGAACGTGGTTTACAAAAATATTAAGGGTGCAATCATGAGGTCGGAGTTAGTACTAAGCTGTGTCATAACCTAATTGATCTTTCTTTTTTGGCAGCAGTGGAAAAAATCATAATTTATCATACAATTAAAATTATTTACTGAAAATATATTTATAATTTTAAATTTTAAAAATATGTAATATTTTGAACTCTTCTGAAAAAATCCTAAATATTGAATTTTCCTTGCGAAAATTATATATCCGTCCCTGCTTACGAATACCCCACCAAATATTGATCCTTTAATTTGAGTAGGTCTTTTCGTTTGTATTCGTATCATGGATCATGGATCATGGATCATGGATCATGTGGTATCATGTTGCATGTGTTCAAAACTGTTCTATTGGTCTCAAGCTTTTAAATAGCGACGATAAAACGGCGATTTAGCGGTTTTAGTGGTTTTTGGAGCTATAACGCAAGATATATTGAAAAATGCGGTTTTAGCGGTTTTTGGCAATATAGTGGTTTTAGCGGCCAATAAAGCGGACACGATTTAGCGTTTTAGCGGCGATATAGCAGTTTTAGTGGTGATATAGCTGTTTTTACTGTTTAATTGTTATTTTTTTAGCAGATCAAGTTTTAGGTGACTTTTTCATTTTTTTCTTTATGCTTCTAAACTACTAATATACTTGCTTATGAATTATTCAATATCATGGCTAAAATAATATGCATAGTACACCACATTTCATACTATGCGGTTATTTATATTTAATTTGGTCATTAAATTGATATTTAAGTTGCTCAATAAATTCTTCATATCAAAATCTTGTAGGAAATAAAATTTTGTAATTTTTAGAGCTTTTTTGTTATTTTTTAAATATTTTTTAAAAACAGCACAGAAATGGCACTTTTGTAGTATTAAATCTGGACTGTTTTTAAAAAATATTTAAAAAATAGCAAGAAAGCTCTAAAAATCACGAAATTTGATTTCCTACAATATTTTCATATGAAGAATTTATTGAGAAACTTAAATCTCAATTTATTGACCTCAAGCTTTTAAATAGCGGCGATAAAACGACGATTTAGCGATTTTTGGAGCTATAACGCAAGATATATTGAAAAATGCGGTTTTTGGCGATATAGCGGTTTTAGCGGCCGATAAAGCGGACACAATTTAGCGTTTTAGCGGCGATATAGCGATTTTAGTGGTGATATAGCTGTTTTTGCTGTTTAATTGTTATTTTTTTAGCAGATCAAGTTTTAGCCTTGGTCTCGAATCTACATTCAAGACTTGGAATGCAGATTCCGAGTTGAGTCGGATGGTTTAGAACACATGCAACGTGATGCCACTTTGTAGAAGATCAGATTTATTTTATTTTTTTATTCATTGTTCATAAACTTACGACACACATTTATAAAGAATCAGAAAAAAAAAATTTAAAAAAATCTGAAAATAATTCCTTTCAAAACTTGAATCCAGACCTACTCATGAAAATCTTGTGTCTTAGCAGTATACTAGATAGGGCTCGACGGATCTATTTCATTCGTCTCAAACACAAGTTATCCTAAGACGATACATGCAGTGAGTGATATGCAATGTGTGGAAAAGTATGTGCTAAAACTAAAATTTTATTTGTTTCATCCAATTGTTTTTTATGTATATCATTCTAATGATCTGTACATATATTTTCAAAATATTTTCTTGCCGTTAGAGTCTTTTAATTAACAACTATAAACTGTCTTTTGTACTATTTATTGATCAGTTATAAAATCTAAGGGAGTCTTTTCATATAAACAGCTATATATTTGTTCCATAAAACGAACACATATTTTCTATAAAAAGCTAAATTCAGAATTACCAGTCCTGTGAGAAGAGACGAACAAATGAAATCCAGTGTGACACTGCATAGTACGAACCGCACAGGACAGTTCTACGTGCATCAAGATCAGTGGATATGTTCTCCATAAGAAAAAATAAGCACTCAGGACTGGAACGAAGTCTTCTGCTGCGCGGCACTGCACTGGACGAGATCTGAACCGTCTGTACTCATCTCGAAATGCATGTTCACCGATCTAAAAATCCCCATAAATGTCACAGAACGCGTGCTACGCGGTAGACAATAGCTTCCCTCAGGACTGGCTACTTCTTTAACTGTTATAAACACCTGCTTGTTTTGAGTAACTGAAACTTTGATCCTAGTTTTTACCAGCTGAGACTTTTGACTGTGAGTCTATTACCTTCAAAATAGAAATATAAAATGGGCAGGAATTTACTAAAAAGAGCTCTGACAATGTATAAAGGTAACTGTATGAGATTAGTAGACTTTTTTTATTTTTATATCAAACCTAGTGCCTTAATTGATACAATAAACTCCGTTCACCGGTTTGTAACTTGTAAGACCAATTCATGTGGCATTAATTTGCAGTGTTGAACTCAGAGGTGGATCTATATTACAAGTACAAACAAGTGTCTGGGTAGGATTTGATTTCCAAAAAAGTACACTCTGTTATGTTAAACTTGTTAAATTCCAGTAATTTTAGCTCATGATACAGAAAATATGTCTGAGTTGGGTTTCAATGTCTGAGCTTCATACAAAATATCTTACTTGAGTATTATCAAATTGTGTAAAAGCTTAAAAATTCCTGAATCCGTCACTGGTTGAACTAGTTTGTATAGCGAGTAATGGAGATTTACTTACAAAATCCGGTGCAAATAAATGGGTCACAATGCTTTCAATGGCATAAGACAGGTCAAATCAGAATATAAGCTGAATAAGAACACGTAAATGTTAAGCTAACAGGATCTGTTTATATTTATTCAGCGTGCACCCTCGCAATTTGCAAATGATGTATTGATATACTTTAAAACCAGAATTAAATTTTGCTGGTATCTGTTGCAAATTAAGACCTGATTGTGGTGTGAAGGTTCATAATCAAAATCTTAGGTTTCATATACAAAAAGAACATAGAGGAACCCAAAAAAATCCTGAAATAGAGTGTCTTCATAAAATTCCCATAATTTTTGCATGAAATGATTAATATCCAGCATTGTGTCATAAATCTGCATATCATAATTAATTCAAATGATATATATACCTATACTGACAAGTCAAATATTTACATTGCCAAAAACGATTAAATAGCACTACTACAGAAAGGGGTTTTAATAACCCACATTTAATAGCGGAGATACAAGAACACCGCTATTAAATGTTTTTAAATCTATCACAGTATAAATCCGCTTTAAAAACGTACTTGTTATAGTGGACCGAAGCCAACATCCGCTATAAAAACACATGTTATAGCGGAGGGCATCAAGGAGCCGCTATTAAAGGGTATTTATAGCTGGTGGGACAAGGGGTCCGCTATTAAAGGGTATTTATAGCGAATTTTCCTTATAATCCGCTATAAATATTTCTGATCAATTTATTCCTACGGATCACTATGTAGTTCTAATTCAACTGTTAATTCATGTCAATTCAACGCTCCAAAAAATCACAGTTCCACGGATTAAGACATTGATTTTCTTCCAAATTTTTTTTTATATAAATATCAACTCTCCATCGTTCTTCCTTCACTAAAATATTTCCTTATTCTTCCTTCTTCCCATAAAAATCTTCTCTCATTCTTCCTTCTTCCCACAAAAAGTTTTCCACATTCTGCTTTCGTCCTTCAAATGTTATTGTGTTTTAAGTATGATTGTATATATATATGTGTATGTGTGTGTTTTAAGTATTATTGTTAAAAAAGTTTTTTTCACAACTCGTTTAATTATTACTGTAAAAATAAAATTGGGTTGTTTCATAAGGCCGTTTAAAAATAAAATTAGGTTGTTCAAAATCAGCAACATGACATATCTACAAATAGTCAAATTTTCTCTTGATTATATATTACGAATGAACATTTCTACAAAAATGCTTATCAAATCAGTCAATTTCGCAATAAATGCAAAAGCTGGCAGCAATAATTTATTTAATTTTCAAAATATTTTATAGCGGATCTTAGTGAGACCCGCTATAATAGAGGTCTTTTATAGCGAAGCTCTTCTAAGAACCGCTATAATAGGTCTCTTTTGTAGCGATGGAATGTTAAAGTCCACTTTTAAAGGTTCTATTTAATAGCGGAATTTATCAACTTTTAACTACCCTCATTAGTTCTCTATAAAAAGTTATTTTAGCACCCTATAAAATTTCATTATTGTAGTAGTGTAGTAAATAACAGGAACAAATCGATATCAGAACAAACTTACATATTTGTGCATTGCTCGGTACAAACCAAACTCCATGACATGTGATAGGAACGAACATAGATAGAGCCCAAGAGAGAACAAGTGAAGCTGTCATAGCATGACCTAGCCATAGAGCCTTTCAATCCTGCTCTCGCCATTAAGGTCTTCTCTATCCCTCTCTTTTGTTAGCTAGATCATGCTGGCAGCTTCACTAATTCTGCCAAGGGCATATGAATTCACTTGTGCATATATTTCATTTTATCCTCAAACTAGTGCCTATTTGTAGAAGCAAAGATGAGTATTAATTAAAGCATTCTATAAATTCAACCGAGAGAGAGGGACAGACAAGAGCACATGGGAGACAAATTTAAGGGGGCTCGATGTAGGCATTGTAGAGAGATAAAATGAGAGAGAGAAGAGATAAAGAGGAGATGCAAGA
Source organism: Eleocharis quinqueflora (assembly GCA_964058865.1). Lineage (NCBI taxonomy): Eukaryota > Viridiplantae > Streptophyta > Magnoliopsida > Poales > Cyperaceae > Eleocharis > Eleocharis quinqueflora. The sequence goes on from CAXKVX010001522.1 coordinate 87,845, forward strand.
GCATCCCTAGGAGATGGCGCGAAAAAGTCAATTGTAAGTAGATTGATAAGAAGTTAAGAACCAATCAGAGGCAAGTAAACACTTGCTTAACATAATGGAGCACGTGTCGGAAGGAGATGCAAAATTGACTGAGACAAAGCCAGAATGCAGCATTTGATATCTAATTATTATGGAGATAGCGAGAGAGAGAGAGAGATACTTGGCAGCTTCTGCCAAGGTTTCAAAAAAAAGAGAGAGAGAGAGAGGATCTAACTAACAACATGTAGCCTTGTGGTGATTTGTACATAGCTTCATGGTTCATGCAATGAAATTTCTAATCCGTACACACCAAAAAGGCAAGTACGTATTGCAAAAAAGGCTAACGACAACTCAGAAAATGTTTTGAAAATCTAGCAACATGCAATTTACGAGTTATTGGAAAGGAAAATGTACGATTTACTTCGTTCAATATTCTCAGAAGTCTTCGTTCCAGGCTAGCTTGATTTGTTTAAATATCATTAGATCAAGTTGAATTCAAGTTCTTGATTCATTGTGCTCAAATTAATTTGAATTCACATCCGGTAGAGTATTTCATAATTGAAATAGTCATCCAATGATTCAAATTAAATCGAAATTTGTGCGATGTAATGTGATTATGTGAATTATTAGATGATTATTTTGTATTACGGTGTATTCCACCGGATATGGACTCAATTAATTTGAACTCAACTTTGAACTCCACATCAGCTTCAATTATTAAATTTTCAGAGTTCTTTTCATATTTTATTATACAAATTAAGTGCACAACAATTAATCATAGACTACTTTTTTAAATCCAACCTTAGTCTAAATTACATGGGTGGTTTTTTTATTATCCATTTTGTTGATTGTATACAAAAAGTTGGAAATTTTTACAATGATCTAACCAAAGGTGATCACGTTGCATTACAAAAATGTCTAGATCCTCTAGAATGAATTAGATAAATATTGTCCAAGATAAGATCGAATCCAAATAATTGCAATTTGACCTCGAGATAATGCAAAAAAAAAAAATCTTAATGAAACGATCAAATTTAAAAAAAAAAATCAATTTGAATGACCAAAATGCTATTAACTAAATTTGAGTCCCTACCTGTCCATTTGTACAATTTACTTTCACAGCAGATAACTCGTCAGATTCTAAGTCTTGCTTCTAGAAGCAAACTGATTAGAAAACCTAGCATCTCCAACTTTTAAAAATCGAATGTGTGATAAATCAAAAGAGAGTTGTCAGGACAACACGTGGAATCATGATTAAGGATATAAATAACAAATTAGGAAGAGATTACTATGGGCAAATATAAAAGGCACATGGGAGACGATGTGACATCAAAAGATCTGGCAATGCTAAACTCAAGAGGCCAAGTCAATTATCAATGCATACTGCCGCCATAAACTGAAATGATGATGTACGCTACCAATACCAATGGATTGTACCGTAGCCCAATATTTACGGGTCAATGGCAATTGCAAACTGATGAGTGATGAGAATACTTGTACTACATTTGCGTTTAAATTGACGAGGCACAAAAAAACATTTCAATTCATATATGCTATACTTAATTACGTATGTCTTCCCTTTTGCCAAGTATTTGTATAAAGCAAACGCCACAAATTGTGTTTAATGCCCAGAAAGGGAATTGATAGGGAGGGGGTAACTTTTTTTGTACTCGGACAACGCAAAACCAATTAGCTTCCAATCGGATCTCAAATCAGCAAAACTAAAATTATCGACCATTCAAGCACAGATGAAAGAATAAACATGCTAGGACATTTGCCCCAGAGTAAAAATGGTTCTGCTGTTCAATAGATAGAACTATCAACCTACATGAATAAACAAAGAATCTCAAATTCTACCTGTGACAAGAAATGGAGCAGAGAGAAGAATAAATTTGTTCAGCTGTAGGTCGGTCCGATGGTTCTCCTTTAGTGCACTGGTAGAACAGCTCTAACATTAGTTTAAGTTTCTCAGCGTCTGCATCAGATGTTATTCCAAACTTAACTCTCGTCATGCGATTATCTAAAGAGAAAAATTCCTCTAGCTCCTTTGTTAGCCTTGGGCCTTCTCTCATCTGTTAATCATCAATAACAAAACACAAGGGAATTAATTTACTCTGCTGAAATCAATCCTGGTGATCCTACATTTAGGTTTCTTTAGTTGAGACGAATATAGAAATACCTACCTGCAAATGCTTATAGATTTCAGACTCAGACAGGCCATGGTAAGGCATTCGAAGGGTTAGCAGCTCCAGTAGAAAGCATCCAAATGACCATATATCCACCTCCTACCAAATCAAGGCCATAAAATTAGAGTAGCAAATACGAAGGAGCTAACCATATACACTTGCATCCATAGTTATTATACTGAAGAAATATACAGAGAGGGAAAGACCCACTGAACCGCCAGCAGGTTCCTCCAATCAGATCTTCTGTAGAAGAAGGTAGCAGAAATCTCCAAATATTGCTTTCTTACTAACATGGTGGTGGTGGCAGCTCCACATTCCATGGAAATGGGATAGAATAATAAAAATATAAAACAGGTTTTTTTGCAAACTGTAACATTACTCGCGAAAAACATGCAATATTCCTCGAAGTTGGTCGGATCAAATTATAATATTTTCAATAAATTGCAAATTAGACCAAACCATTGAACCAGTTAAGTACAGTCAAGAAGAAAGGAGTCTTAAGGACTAATTACCTTTGGATTTGGAAAAAATGAAACTATATTTTATCAGACTAACAAAAAATGGTTTGATGTGAGCTGTTATTAGTATAGCTACAAATAATAGTAACAAAAATAACAAATTAAAATTGGTCAGAAGCATGAGGGTAGAGAATGCAGTACCAGGCCATATTGGTGTCTCATGTGCATGGCACGCAAGACCTCAGGGGCCATCCAACGCGGCGTACCCACACAGACACACGAGGGATGCACGCCATAGTGGGCGATACAGCATGTGTGTGACTGGGATTGTAGTGGGACCGACTGGTCGAAGTCAGTAAGTTTGACCAATGGCATTCTGTCACTTTGTTGGGGATCCAGATCCACTAGCACATTTTCACTTTTTACATCTCGGTGTATTATCTGCTTTGAGTGCAGTTCGACAAGTGCGCAAGAGATCTCTCTCGCCATATGGAAGGCCAAGTCGATAGAGACCAGCTTCTCCCTATTCTTGCTAAGTTTCTCTATATAGCCCTGCATTGTTAATGCATGGAAATCAATTTGAAGTTCTGGTTTATAGAATTAAGGCTTCTCCCCTAATCAAGCCTCAATGCAAAACAATACAGGGATACAAATTATCTCTTAAACACCAACCTTTTTACATCCGAGGTCACTAGTTCTAAATTTAACCCAGTTTACTCTCAATCAAGCATCACATATCTCACAGTCAACTACAACGACCTTGAATTAAAACCCATGTAACCAATTTTCTATCAATTGTGCTATTGTGCCTCAATAGCCCTCAGCCAATCCCGCCCATCCTCAGTTGCAGAAAGATCAGCAACAGAAGTTGTACTAGAAAAAGGGATTGATTCTGCTCAAACCAGTAATAAAAACACATTAATACCTTTAGGGAGCCTCCTCTCACATACTCCATCGCAATAACAGATTGAAAAAGCCGGTACTCCTTACAACTACCATCAGAAGCTGGAACCCACTTGCAAGAGAGCTGGTGACCATAAATATCAACAATAGACCTGTGGTTTCTGAGAGCACCGAGCATCCTCACTTCAGCCAAAAATTTGTGTTCGAACTCTCTTATCTCTCCACTCGAAGCAGCACGTGCATCTAGATAACGCACCTGAAATGTATATGTAATGTTTATATAATCGAGCAAATACAAAGCAAGTAACAAAAAGGGCATTATGGTCACCAAAAGAAAATCTCACCTAGCCATTTGATGTTCTGTAATTATAGAAGGAACTATTTAACATTTTCAGGTTAAAGAAACAGTTAAATATTGACAACCTACATTATTGAATTAAAATGTAAAAAATAGATACCTTAACAGCAGCATCGATGTTTCCAATTTTACAATAATAGACTGATCCAGCAGGTGTTTTCTCAATCTCCCGGCACATTGAGGGAGTCGGGAAGGAGCAACCCAAAATTGAAGCTCCCTTTCCCAGTGGAACATGAAGTCTACTTAGTGGAATGTATCTTAAAACAAAAAGGGAAAGAAATGTTATTGAAGTCCAATTTTGGTCAAATTAAAATTACTTATTACGTGGAGCATCACATTATTACAATCACGTCTGATACAAAAAAGGAGACTACAACAACAACCAAGCCTTTAGTCGCAAACAAGTTGGGGTAGGCTAGAGATGAAACCCACTAAAAAAAGGAGAACAGGAAAAAAATGTGTCCTCTACTTGAAGGAACAATATTCTCACTCCATTAAAATAGTACATAAATTCCAAAATGTATTATGTAAAAACAGTTTCTTTTGACAAACAAGACAAAACAGAAACCAACAACAAGAAGCATACATGGACATACTTCAAGGGCATAGACAACAATTACAATAACTCAAGGACACTATTAATAAACCCAAGGATCACTTCTTTGAAAAGGAAGTAGAAAGGAAAAAAGATGAAAAGAAGGTAGGTGTCAACCTGCAAAAGTACTCAGGATCAGTCTCCTCACGTATATTACTAGGATAGCATGCATCCACAACCATGCGCACCAATGAATTGTCTCTTTTTACCAGAATAGCATTCCAGGCATGAGGCATGAAGTCTAGATATCCTCTCACCAGCTCACATGGTAAAGGCGGACTCATCCGGTCACAGAGATACTGTAACATATACAATTAGTCACGTCTATAAGCCTACCCGTAAATAGTACATCAAAGGGATTATTTCTTAACAAGGGGCTATTACCTTCATTAGTAAGGCTCTGTGCCGACAGACACCAAATCGGAGTGTGCCAAGTGGCACAACATTCGAGTTGTGTCTCTCCTTTATGTACCGAAGAGATTTGTCACACATCTCAGCAAAATCAGGGCCAACTGTGTGTCTGCTTGCTGCGTTCCCAACAGCAGAAAGACCACTGCAGCTTCCATTTATAAATTCATTTCCGACTCCACCACCACATGTACAGATGAATGGTTGCTCCTTTGTAAGACTAACAACAGCTCGACGGGTACGCGTGAGGGAGCCCGCACGGTCAGCACCTCCAAAGCAGTCTGAAACAAAGAGGGCCAAAATTGATGCTCTTAACACGACATTGTCTAGCTCATCTTCTACATCATGTGCAGTTAGATTGGGTCTTTTCAAGCTAGAAAGGAGAAGCTGTGCTTGGATTACAATTGAATCCAGCTCCTCATCTTGTTGTCTGCATTACAAAAATAAAGAAACATTTCCTAAGGTTATTCCTCAAATGACTAAAAGTGATCTCATAGCTTTCATTCAAAATAAAGAAAACCAAAAAAACAGTCAAAACGAAAGTGCGTGCCTTCTTTCCCCTTTGAGATCAGAGAAGTGGTTACAAAAAATTACCTAAATATAACCTAAATCAACAATTAAATTAATAATATTTTTATTAATAAAAAATGAACAACTATTGCCCTCTAAACACGCAGGTCTGCGTGTTTATTTTTTTTCAAATTATCGTAAATTGGTTTCTATACACACAGGTGTCAGCTGCGTGTTTAAACCCTATACACGCAAACCCAACCTGCATGTATCGGATTTAATTTTTTTTTAAACAACAGAAATGGAATCAAAGCCTTAAACACGCAGGTGGGAGCTGCGAGAGGAGCAAATTCAGAATTCCAGCTCACACTTTCTTAAATATTTAATTTGACATATTAATATTATTATTTAAAAAAAAATCAGTAGCAACAAAAAAACAAACAGAAATTTAAGGAGTGTAAAGAAAAAAAATCAGATCAAACCTTCTTTCAATTTGCAAGTCAGTTTTCTTTTCTTTATGAAATTAAAACAAATTAGTCCAGTCAAGCTATATTTAAAATATATATATAAAAGTACATAAAATTTTAAAAATTGGACAGTAGTATTGTAAATTTTATTTTTAGTACAAAATACAGAAAAAAATTAATAATTTGTAAAACCTTGTCTTGTATTCAGTTCAGATAAGGGTGAGGATTTATTGACAATACATTAACTTGACTATATTAATAATTGTAAATAGCATTGGGTTTTATTTCCTAACTGACAGCTTCTGTCAGCTATCGAAAAAAACAACATTGGTCCAAGCTCTTTTCTTTTTAGTACATAATTTACCATATTGTATGTCTTGAAATTCAAGGAAGATAAGTTGTAGAAACTAAGAATTAATAAGTACTTTCACTTATTAATATTAGTTTTCTAAGCATTTCCTTAAAAAGGCTGCAGCCAAGCACCAAAACAGTATTACGAGTTCCTAATAATTTCTGTAAAGTCACTTCCTGAATAGATCTAGCTACGGCACAAAGTCGTTATAAAAACCTAAGCATGTTTGTTTTTCCTTTTTTCTCAAGGTTCTAAAGGAGAGCCACCAGCTTCGGAAGATGTCCACTTAACAAATACAGTCATGGAAAAATGTGGAGAGGAGTTACTGACAAACAAATACAAAATCGGAATAAAAGGTGGTGATATGACTCTTTTAAAAGAAGAACATTTTTTCTTAGAAAAGTTATACAATCTGTTCTATTATAATTGTATGTGAGAAGTAAATGGAAGAGAATAACAAGGAATAAAATTTTGTTTGTTAATCAACACACCCAAATAAAATTGCATCAATTGACAAGCAAAAAGAAAAAAATTGTGCATCGAGTGACAAGCAAAAATAAAATGCGTCATCAAGATGAGCTGGTCGACACGCAAAAAAAATTTGCGTGTTCCTTTTGGAGATATCTTTATATAATCTTCCTAAATATTTAATTATTAAACAAATTTAGCCTTTATAGGTACTTGAGATGTTCTTGTAAGAAATTCAAACATCAAAATATTTCAATTTTTGTAAACTGGTGCAATTTGACTTTTCTTCCCAAAAGATAAAAGAGTTAAACACGAACCTGTCTAGAAGAATAACCTCGCGCGAGTCCCGACAGATAGTATGTTCATAGTCTTCAAGCGGCATGAATGGCTGGTCGCGACCAGCATCATAGAACCCATCAGGCATAAGGTCAGTCACCCCACAAAATGACTCGATGCTGTACTTGTATGACGAATTTAGGCAATTACCAGCAGGCTGTCGCCTCACCTTGCTTGGTTTGGGATTACCATCAGGGTCCCGATCAGGATGCCTCTTGGAACATGATACAAATCTTGAGTTCGCCTCCTCCTCCTCACACCCATCCATCCCAATACTATCATCTGTCGTCAGCTCAGAATTTGAGGACGAGCACTCTTCTTCCAGGTTTTCCTTCTGATGTAGGGCAACTTGCTCACAATCAGATTGCAATGATGTAACTTCTTCTTCATCAGTCATGTTTACTGCCATGTCATGGGTGGTATCTGATTTTGGTTCAGGTTCCAGTTTAAGATTGAGGTTGATGTTGAGGTTGCGGCTATGGTTCAGACGCTCCTCCTGAGCCCTTTGTTGAGGGCCATCATGTCGCTTCCAGCTCTTTTTTGTTCGCTGTGTTGTCTGAATGTTAATGTGTCCTCTACCATCAATCTCAGCTGATATGTCCAAAGATGTGCATTTTCCATCTTTACATGTTACTTCATTGTTTCCTCTCATATCACAACATATCCAAGGAGGAACGTGGCATGAATAACTTATCCTATTAAACTTCAGAACATTACAAAACCAAGTGACATATTAGACTCCAAATGCAGAACAAGACCAGGCACAAAACATACACTAATAACAGTTTTACCATCATGCCTCTATATTTAAGGCTTAATAAACCTGAACTGAAACATATCATCCCAAGTTCCCAACAAACAAGATGGAAAAGAAAACAATTAAATGCAACAAACAAAACTAGAAAGATGATCAATTAAAAACACTTCAAGACTGTTGTACTGTGCATAATGACTGATGCAACTCAAAAGAGAGTGCCAGTAGAGCGAGTGAGGACAAAACTGTAAAGTCTCAATTTGTGATAACTCATTGACAAGTATAGAGCAAATAAGAAAGTACCACGTGACATTGGATTTTGATCAACATACGCATAAATATTTCTATATATATTTGCTACCATATGAATACCATAGAGACCAAGTAAAGCAAAAAATCACCTGAAGATTTAAATACTGGAGGGCTAGCATGGAACAGAGTTTGAGAGAAGAGATGGACGTCAACCGATTACTGGACAAGTCGAGATTTTGGAGGCTTTTTAGAGAAGAGAGCTCTGCTGGTATGTCATCAATCTTATTGTTAGTGATTTTTAATATTCTGAGGGAACTCAGGTTAGCTATAGAATTAGGCAAACTCTTCAGCTTATTAAAGGAGAGATCCAGTTCTTCTAACTTGTTAAGAGATCCAATTTCAGGTGGGAAGTATCTGCATGTTGGAATTAAGAAGCTCAAGTAAGGTTAACTGCAATGAATATATATATATATAAAAGAATCAGTCTTGTAATTGACATAAATTACCTTATAGAAAAATGGGAGATGGTCAATTTGGTAAGGCACTTCAGATTAGTAATCTCTGACAAAATTGAAAGTGTCGAAGGCCGTGTTGGCACCTTACACAGCTCCAACTCTTTCAACGACTTAAGATTCCTAAAAGGAGCCTCTGAAATCCGAGGTGAAGAAACCCTAATCTGAACACTCTCTAGCTCCACTAACTCGCCAGCTTCAGGAGGCAACACCTCAACCTCATTTGCAAAGAATTTCAGGGTTTTGAGCTTATGTCGCTTACCAATGGAGCTTGGTAGCAAATGAAATGTGTTCTTGTACACAAACAAACCCTTGTCCGTACAATCCAGTGGCGCGCAGTTCAAATTAGAGAGCTGCCACGTGTTTCCCGAGATATCCACCACCTCTCCATCGTCCTGACTGTCACCTTCTGATCTGGAGGGATCGTCGGACGAGCATTCGCCGGAGCCAATCTCCGCCGACTGGAGCTGAGAGGCTACAACCATTGGAGTAGAAGAGAGTAAATCGGAGACCTAGCGCACCAGCGAGAGGGAGAGAGAGTGTGTGGCGGCGCTGGAGGCCGGGTCGCCGGAGATTGAAACGGTGGAGCTAGGGTTTTGAGGCGTTGGGGCTAGCGTGAAGGCGTGGTGGTGAAGAAGGGAAATTAAAGCGGGCAATGAATTAATTAAAAAATGAGAGAGAGACAGAAGGGGAAAAGGAACCGAAAATGTAAATCTGGATCTCCTGGAATAACATTAACAAGTAACAACCATAGCGGACCGGTTTTTTTATTCTCAGCGCAGTATTTTGACCTGTCAATATTTGCTACACTGCTACAGTGTTCACGTATAAACTTGTCCAATTTTTTTGGAAGTTTCTATTCATTTCAAGAGATAAGATTCAGATAAGAGGATTCGAATTTGCTCTAGTGCAGTATCGCCACACACAAAGGGTGGTTTGGATTGATCGTCAAATTCGAATGGACAGTCAGCGATGAAAATCGGGAGATTTTAAATATGCACACAAATCTTGATGCAGCTGAAGAAGATTTGATGGCCTAGTTGTTGCGCTACACATATTGTACAGTAGCTGATTGGTTTCGAGATAAGAGTGTGTTCGTTTGGGGTGGCAAAATATCATAATTAGTCCAAAGATTCTCTATTTTAACAAATATGGTCAAACAGTTCCTAAAATTTCATCGATGAACGATGATTAAGGGTGCAAGTAATATTTGTGTTCCTATATTTTTTTCATGTTTTCCCAACTTTCGTGCACTTTTTGGAGTTTTCAGATTAAATTCAACGGTGAGCGAGGTGCAAAGAGATGGAGCAAATTTCTTGAGGCAAAGGAAAAGTGAAAATGAAACAGAAAGCCATGTTTGAGTAAATTAGTAGGATATATTTGGGGAAAAGGCCCAAAAAAAAGAGAGAACGTACCAATCTTAGCTCTGCCATTTTGCCATTTCAATTTCCTTATTTTTTTTTTTTGGGGGGGGGGGGGTTCTAGCATAGTGGATAAATTTGCATATTTACAACAGGGAGGGAGCTGATACAAATATTCTAATTTGATATCAACTTCAGATATCAGATCAACTTGTACAATAACTGACGTAATATGCATAATAGTCTATTAATATGTAGGACAACCTAATATTTTTTGATGCAATTTTCGATACGTGATTAACATGTATAATAATTGACTATTCGTCTATCGAATATAAATATTCAAAATATTATGTTATTATGCATGTTAATAGATTTATTATACAAACTATTTTAATTATTATATATTGTTAATTTGATATAAAAAATTGTTTTGATATCAAAAGTTGGTGTCGAATTGGTACATGTAAAAAAAATTCCTTTACAATACTACCCTTCTTCAAAGTTAAAAGTACGTAATGCCAAGCGGCAACGAGTCGGTATTTAGCATATTTTAAGTCGAGCAAAAGCTGACAGGAGTCAGGAGGCATTGTTGCAAAAATTTTGAGTCAGGAAGATTTTGCAATAAAAAAAATGTAACGACTTCGTGACATTACTTCCCTATATTTTGAAGATGTGCTGTACTAAAACCTAATGTGTTTTTTTTATCCCAAAACCAATCTATCCCGTTGAGGTTTTGAAGGAGTCGGATCATTCTAATCAACTAATCAGGTTGCGCGTTTGTAATAAAACAGCACAGTGTCCACAAAGATGACTGGCTAGTAAGGAAACACCATTTTACAAGAACAGAGTTTGTAAATTTTCACAGACATGCATATCATATGACTAGTCCAAAGAGCATAAAATGGAACCATCAATGCTCACCATATTATTATCATCAACCCATGCATCACAGAGTTGAAGGAAGGGTCCACATCAAAGTAACTAACAACACACCAAACAAATACAAAGAACGTGTTTCCCGAGCAAAGGGTCAATTTGATATCTTACGCCAAAGGGCAGAAAGGAAATTAGTAGCTCGACGACCAATCAGCCTCGCTGCCCACACGAGGAATGCTACTTGTCCTCTTGGTTTCTTTCTTGGTCTCGGTGTCAACCTGATAATTGGCCCCACACACCTGTCCCTGACTGTCTACGCGGGGCATCGCCTTCATCTCCTTGCTTGGATGCTCAAAGCTTTTCAATCCTCCATTTGTGGTGAAGTAACAACCTGTTAAAGAAACAATTTTAGCTCACTGAAATTCAAAGTCCTTTTGTGGCACTCAAATCTTCAACAGCAGTATTAAATATAACTACACCTATTTTAGTCTGCAAATGACATCACAACACAAGAAATAATAAAAAAAAGATCACTTTCGGCAAATGACATGCACTTTACAACCAGACCTTCACAGTACAATTTGCATACACCATCAATTTAGTGGAAAAATTACAAATTACCCACCTGTAAGTAAAGACTATTCTTTTATTAAACTGATGCCAAATTAAATTCAAGTGGAATAAAAGATTGCAAATCAATTTACTATCCAATACATTACTAGTCGAAATCACGGATGTTGCCATCAAATTAACTAAAATAAAAAAATTATTTTCTTCGCATGGAAGTTTCTTCAACTAGTAGGTAATTTTTAAGAGCAATTAACATTTATCAGTTAGTTTACACCTTTCTTTAATGGTTAATGGCTTTGTATTGCTGCAACTAACAGCAAATTATTATCTGAAATATCAATTCTAAAGATGTTGGTTGTTCGCAAATTCAGTGGAATAACAAGGACAAAAAATCCTCTGCATCATTGGAGCATGTTTATCAGTTAATAAGTAATAACTGGCATGATACGGAGTATGTTTGATACCTTTGGGGAAAGGAGCAAAAGATTTTCCACAGCCTTTTTTGACAATCTCCACATCATTGGACAGTATCAGGTGGTCCTCAGAATCTGTGCCCCAGAAAAATGGCACACTCCCATCTGCATCCTAGAGTTACAAACATATATCACTTTTTTGTACCAGCATCTAGGATTAGGCGATTAGCACCACCACCAACTGTATGTGATTTACACTATTGCTGGACTGGTAAGTTTCCTACCAGTATTTACCAGTGTGGTACAGTAAACCCAACCTATCCATAACCTAGCAAAGAACTTACATAAGACATCAAACTACTACGGTAAATGCTCATGACATAACCCAACACCACTTCCAAAAAATAAATAAAATAAAATAAAATAATGCCCTTGAAGAACGAACGTCGTGCAGGGCATCCTTTCAAAAAGTTCGACCTAAAAAGGACACACAATACATGATAATCCAAAAGGGGAAGATGTTACATGTTCATCTTCTTCATAATAAAAAGCATGTTTAATATTTAATATTTTGTGCTTATTTCATTTACTTACAGTGGCAATGAAGGTTGATTTTCTGGTAGTGTCAAAAAGGATGAAAGAAAATTTCCCAACAAGGTCCCTGGCAACATTGCTAGGATGAAAAGGGCCCCTATCCCTCAAGGACCTATATGCCTCTATCAGGATAATCACTTCATTAGCAGTACTGTTGTTGCTCAAGCCATACTGTTGTTTCAAAGACGTAATATTTTCTATATTCCCCTGAAACAAGCAAAATATGTCGTCCACGGCCCCAAATAGTCTGCATAAAATATATATTTGTAAAAATGTGAACACACATTGAAAAAAAGGAACTCATCAATCAAAAGAAAAGTTTAGAACAAATTAGGGATATGAATGAACCTGTAAATATTTGTTTGTTATCTAATTGATTTGAAACAAACAATTATGATCTAATTGTTTGACATTATATCAAAAGAGACTCTTTAGATGTGTTTTGTATATGATAAACATGTAATTCAATTTTTACTTTCTCAATCAATCTAGGTCTGTACCAGATTGGCTTGATCTGTCCATGGTCAAACCTCATCAATCATACTAATAATAAAAATGCTTAAATCTACAAATAAAAATTAGCAAAACTCACACAATCAATTAGAACCGACGAATTAGGAACGAATCCAGAGCCACTTGCACTAATTATAACAAATCAATAGCCCCCCTCCTTTTCCCGACCTTAATTTACTTATTACTTTGTAAATCAATCACTGCGCTTCAACACTTATCAAACACTTCCTTAAAAATGCTACATACCGTCATACTAATCATAGATTCATTGTTTCTCTTTCCGATGAGGCAAAAAGAAGAATTAATTTCTCTCGCTATAAAATTTAAACAAACGAAAAAGAGGGAAAATGATTACCTGGGGAGAAAAGGGTTGTGGTTAACGGAATCATAGGCAATGGCACCTGGTGAGCCTAAGCTAACAGTCACCGCCCCTTCGCGAGACGATGAGAAAAGCTGAATCAACGGGCCCACCCCTGACACGGCCCCGGCGTGTCCTTCCGGACTCTTCAACCCCTCCGGGCTCTTCGCCACCGTCTGATTGAAAATTGCCAACATCTCTGACGTCGGATTGTTCGCCTCTTTCCTTCGTTCTTTCTTCTTTCTTTCTTTCAATAACAGTAGAGAATAGAGATAAGAGATCTTTGATTTTTGGATTTTTGTGATCGGAGAAAATGGAGAGTGGTACAGTGTGGATTTTATAAATTTCATGAGACAAAATTGCCCCCAATTGTTAGGTGGTATTACTGGACGGTGTATGGGTTAAGATAGTTTGTTGAGGGGTATAAATGGAACAATATAGCAGGGGTGTTTTCGGTTTTCCGTTGCGAAATAATTGGAGATACGGTGGTTTCAAATTTTTCGGCGATTTTCGCTACGAGCTTCTTAAACTTGCTTATTTACATTCGGACCCAATTTTTGTTTCGTGTTTTTGTAACACTTTGTACAGCACGAATAAGACACAATTAAATCTTGATAATTTACCAAACTAATTTTATATTAGAAGTTCGAATAAAAAAATAATATTTATTTTGTTTTTTATTTTAAATAGTATTAAGAACTTAATAAGTCGGCTGTTACAAATTAATTTTGTAAGGTTTCAAGGATAAATTAATAAGAAAGGAAACTTTTTGCTCGTGCCTAATATTCGAAACCTCCGAGGCTCCAACTAAGAATGAACAGGGACTCATCTCAAAGCTCCTACAGCTTCTCGTGTCTAATCCATTGTACGCGGAAAATGGCAACAAAACCGTTGACTACGAGGGTATCTCGGTAATTACATAGTTTTGGCCTTATCCATTTTGTGCGGTTCGCAAGCAATGCTGACACGGAAAACGTGGAACGAGTTAATTTTCACCTTAAAATAATTAAAATAATGGGAGAATGAAAGCTGATACGTATATATAGGTTTCTCAAAACGGGGCGGGTCGGGTACCCGTGGATCCGACCCGTTCGGATCCACGGATCCACGAATCCACGGGTACGACGGGGCGGATATGCACGGGTCCGAACTCAAAACCTCCAACCCGACTCGTGATAAACCCAGGCGGGTAGGGTCCGGGCGGATCCGTCCAACTTTTCGAATTTTTTGAATTTTTTTCGAATTTTTTTGAATTTTTTTCGAAATTTTGAATTTAAAATTACACATTATTTTAATATACGTATACTAATATTTATACAAACTATCGATATTTATATTATTATTATGCACATTAGTTGACTTATTATATATGTTATTTTTTTATTAAATTAGTTATGCATGTTATTTTTTGTACTAAAATAATTATGCATGTTATTTGAGTTATTATGCACATTATTTTGTTAAAATGCATAATAATTTTTCAGTACAAAAATAATATGAAATAATTGTTGGATTAAACTCATCTCTTGTTTGACAATTTGCAAAACAAAAAAGTACTAACATTGCACATTGAGCTTTGGTGAAGTTGCAGGTTGAAACAGGTACAAGTTGATGTTGCACATGCTCAAGCAATGCTCAAACATGCTCAAGACATCAAGGAATGGCTTCACAGTGCCCAACAGAGCACAACGTTACCATAACGCTTCATAATCCGTCACAACGGGTCATCAACCTATCATAACGGGTGCCCAACCCGTCACAACGGGTCAAGAGGAGAGGCAAGCATCAAAAGAGGAATTGGCCGAACACAACGTTACTGTAACGCTTGCCCAAGGCGTTACAACGCCTTTCAACCCGTTATAACGAGTTCCTATGGCGTTATACTGCGTTACACAAAGCGTTATGAGTTCCCTGTAACTATACAGGCAATTTCGGAGGTTTCAAGATTCCAAGAAGTGCCTAGCCTATTAATATGAAGCAAAGACGAACCAACAAGGTATAAAACACCCCCCCCACAAGCTTCCAGGCATCAAATTGAACACAACAAAGAGCCCAATTACCTTCTCCTCATTTGTGTTGTCAAATTGTCAATTGTCAATCCGAGAACTTACCTTTAGCTAGATTTTAGTATTTGGTGCACCACATTTGTGTTGTCAAGTGGTGCATCATTTGTCCTTGATTGTTTTGTCAATCGGACTGTTAACCTTGTAGTGTGGTGTTGCCTCATACATTAATCTAGGAGACGAAGATTGATTTGCTTGTTTAGAAGAAATCAAAGATCGGCTCCGCAATTGTAAATAACACTTATTTTGATAGTGAAATCGACCAGGAAGGAAGATTTGGTTTCGGGAGACCCGTGGACGTAGGCCTAGTTGATTGATAGGCCAAACCACGTTACATCGTGTGTTCTCTTTGTTCTCTCAATTTCTCTTGCTCTCTCTTGACTCTCTCTCTTATTACTTTGCTCTTTGTTGATTTGTAAATTGCTCTATTACTTCTAGAACTTGACTGCTTTAACTCTTGACTAGGTAATTAAGGTATAAAAGATTTAATTTGAAATTATTGATTGAAAACGCTTTCGTCTAGTAATTTGACCTTAGTCTTGCGCTTTAAGCCACAACCAAATTCTAATCAGAGCCCACAGGTCCATACCTAGCTAATCACCAAATTCTTGTTAGTTCTTGATTTTGTGAAATATGGCTCAATTGAAATTTGTGAAAGAACCTCTGGTCTTTGGAATATGTTGCAAGAACTTTTCATTTTGGAAAAGGTGTATGGTAAACTATCTAAGTTTGTTTGAACTTTGAAAAATAGTTAAAGATGGTTGGATACCAAAGTACGAGTTAGATGATGTTACCATTATAAAAGAGTCTAAAGAACTTAAGTACACTAATGATAATGCTATGAACACCATCTTAAGTTCAATTCTTGAGTCAATTGATTTATTTCTCACACATTCCTCTAATGCTAAGGAAATATGGAATGTTATAGTCCTTAGGTATGAAGGGAACGAACATATGAAAAAGACTCGAAAGGTCAGATTAGCAACAAAGTTAGAAAATATGAAATTTGAAGATAACAAGTCATTTGAAAGTCTCTACCATAGACTCATATCTTTAAAAAATGAATTCGTTAAAGTAGGATCTAACATTTGTGATGAAGATTTTATAGGTAAACTTTTGATGATGGTGTCCAAGAAGCTCGGTTGGGATGGCGTCGTGAGCTTTATAGAAGTTTTACAAGCTAAAGGACTTACCTATCAACTCGAAGAGGTGTACGCACAACTTTGCTCACATGAGGAGAATCACAAGAAAGTAAAGTGCACAAACTCAACTAAAACTTTGGCCTTACCCGCACAATCTTCATTTAATTCACCTTATAAATTTGAGGCAAGTGAAGTCATATTCCAAAACCTTCACCAAGTTCTCTTCAAGGACAATGACCTTCTTACTAAGCTAGTGAATGGAAGAATAAAATTTGAAAGGAAAGTAAATGTGAAGATATTAGCTAAAGGCAAAAATGTTGTATGCCTATCTTGCAACAAGGAATGTCACAGCATTCAAAATTGCTATGTGATATTTCCTCAAAGAAGAAGACCACAAGAAGAATGATTTAAGAAGATTAACAAGAGAGTTATGCAAGCAACTTGGCTAAGCGAGTCCGAAGAAAGTGAAGATGAGGAAGACAACGTGAACATCAGGGGAGGAGAAGTTGACAACAAGCTAGCCCTCATCGGAAAGAAACCAAGGACATGCTTGGAGATTGCGCTTGAAATCATAAAGGAACAAGGGATGACGGATCCGGAAAGATCCGAAAGGTGAATTACAAAGACTTTGAATAATTAGGACGATAGATCTTATGAGTTTAGGCTAGTTTAACCAAGTACCGAAATGTGAAGCCATGACTAGTCCAAACACTATATCAATATAGAAATATCCATAAGTATCAAATCTAAAAATAGTATCTTCATAATTGCTAGAAAAATTACTGCCAAATAAGTATCAACATTAGTGCATAGCATATCTTAACAAGCCCTAATCAGTTCTAGCTATTAAGTTAGAAGCATAATAAACCATAGTTTAATTTAATTTCAAAACCAATTCCAAATCTGAAACTTTTCTCTCTTAGATTAAATTACATAAAATCTGAAAACGAATTCCGAATTTTCCTTGTGGCTCGACACCCCAAGTACTATAATTGACGGTTGTATACTTGCAACCTTATTAGCAATTAGAATTAGTAAAACTCACATCACCTAATCAATTGATTTGGGTCAACCAAAGAAAATGGGCTCAACAGAATTTAGTATATATATATATAGAGAGAGATGGATTACGGTGGATTGCGTTCTAAAATTTCATCTGTGCGTCGAGTGTTTGAACCGTTCGATCGCGTCATTATTCGCGTTTCGCGATTTCCTTTAGCAGCGATAAAAAAATGCGACCGCTTCCTCCATTTCAAATAAGGGGTACTTTATTAATTTATTTGTCTGTTTTCTCTCTTAATTTCACTCTCCGACGGGAATGGAGTTCTAGAGTTTTTTATTCGTCTTTTTCGATAGGAGGGAGAACCCCGCCTGGTTGTGTCGCCTCGTCTAGCCTCGACTTCGCCCCATCTGCTTTTGTCGACTTGCCTCGCCTCGCTAGTTGTTTCTTGTGGCATTAGAGGTAATTAGAGATTTTGGGGAAGAAAGAGAAGAAGAAGAGGAGGCCATTAGAGATTTCATCATCCACTTTGGTTTATTCTTCCACTCCTTCTCTTGTTTTCTTTTACTTGCTTAGTTGTATTTTCATGGCCATCAAGGGCTAATTCTCCATTAGATTTTTAAGGAGACTTGAAACTTGACTTGTATCTTACTTGGTATTATGATATGTTGATCGTTTTTGTTATTATGGCTTGTGCTTGTTTTTATTGCTTATTGTGATCTTGATCAAATTGCATACTTAGGATTTAATGGTTGTAATTGAGAAATTGAATTGTTAGATCCCGACCACAAGTAACAAGGTAAATGGTAATCTAAGTACCGAAACGTGACGATTATCATCTATAGGCCAACTTAATTGAATTGAATAATTGTACCAAGTATCGAGAGGTAAATTGCAATTGTTTAAGTAGATTAAGGCAATTAGGACTTAATGAGTTTAGACTAGGATGATCAAATACCGTAAGGTGAAATTGTTCTAGTTTAGATATGGTATTAACATAGAAATATTTCTTAGTACCAAACTTGTTAATTGCGCCTTCATAATACAAAAAAAACAAACATTTAATTGACCAAGTAGATATAAACAAGTGGATATAAACCCTAGAAACCTAAGTCTCTCATCTTAATTCTTGAAGTTGTTAATTGATTTACTTAATCTTAAAATTGCAAAACACCAAACACCAACCTCTTACTTTACAACAAAACTCAACACCTTGCTTTTAATTTCTTACTTAGATTAGAATTATTAGAATTTGATAACTAAATTCGATTTGTCCGTGTGGATTCGATCCCTAAGTACTACAATAGAGGGTTGTATACTTGCAACCTCTATCTAACAACTAGGGTTAGTAAAACTCACATCAAATCCAGCTAACATACTAACGTTAGCAAAACTGAAAACATGCTAACGGATGCTTATTTCAAATTTAAAACCGAAAACAATCGATCTGAACCGTTGAAATTGTTGTCCATACTAAAACCTACATAGGGACCAAATTTTACATTTTTTGAATTTTTTTACTATTTTATCGGAGGCGTTGAAGAATGTGTTGAAATTTAAGATTTTTCTGAATCCTCAGATTAATTTATTTTTAATGTCTCCGATAAAATAGTAAAAGAATTTGAAAAAAAATATCAAATTTGGTCCCTACGTAGGTTTTAGTATGGACAATAATTTCAATGGTTCACATCGGTCGTTTCTAATTTGGAATTCAAAATAAGCATCCGTTAGCACGTTTTCAGTTTTGCTAACTATGTTAGCCGGATTATATATATATATATATATAGAGAGAGAGAGAGAGAGAGAGAAATGCTATGGTGCATTATGAAGTCATGAGTAGCTTTGGCATCACATTCAAATTTTAAATAAGAAAATTTGGAACAATCGATCCAACCCATCCAATATGATCTCCATATTGAAATCTCACTAGAAACCAAGTTTTTCATTTTTTAGAAACTTTTTACTATTTTTTAGGGAGGTATGAAATTTGTTGATATAATGATTTCTGGGCCATCCATTATGGGTGATTTTGCACCCCTCTAAAAAATAGTAAAAATTTGTTAAACATTGAAAATTTTGGTTTATAGTAAGATTCTAATATGGAGATCACATTGAACGGTTTGGATCGACCGTTTGAATTTTAAAATTTAAAATTTGAGTGTGATCCCAAAAGTAATCTTGGCTTCGTAATGCACCATAGCATTTCTCTCTCTATACATATATAAATTATTTGGTCGTTTTTCAACTTGATTTATACAAAAGGATATCAAAAAGGTTTGGCCAAATATTAAAATTGGTATAACTTTTGAACTTTTGTATAAAAATTATTTTTATACAATTTTTTTTTACGTTTAGCATAAGCCGCCTGTTTAATACAAGAGAGACCATAAGAATGAAAAGTAAGTAATGTCTGCTCTTATTTATTTTATGTCGTAATTGTATATGTTAGAATTTCGATATTATGTCTCAACCTTAATTCTTGAATTGCACCAACAATTAGGACAATAACGAACTTAATGACTTTAGGTTAATATGACATTTGTTGATTTGCAAAACAAACTCGAATTTTACCAATTTTTGTAGGGACTTGATTGCAAAATTAGAGATGCAAAATAGGAAGAAGAAAATTAATTCAAGAACAAGCCTCAAGACATTTAATTAATTTAGAATATTTAAGCTTGAGAAAATTAATTCTAAAAAAATAAGTTCTCAATCTCAACCGTTGTGTAACGGTTTTCAACGGTTACAATAGTGTCAGTTTTTCAAAATAAGCTCGAAATCCATATTTTTATATTACCTTCCAATGTGAACGGTTGTGTAACGGTTCTCAACTAAACCTCCAGTTTTAACTGTTCTGTAACGATTCACAACCGTCACAACGGTTTAACATTGAAAAATTGTCAAATCCATGTTGATTTTGAATTCAAAGTTCAAGTGTTGCATCAGTTGATATACCGTTACAACGGTTCAGACGATTTCTGCTGTTTTAGCCCTAATTGTTGTGTGCTGTATATAAGGAAGAAATTCCTTCTTCTTCCTTCAACTATTCTCAATGGAGAGTTCCATTTTGGAAGTCTAATCGTTAATTTGATATATACTTGAAAAACTCCGGGGAAAATATTTGAAAAAAAATGATTGAATCTATGTGAGCTTTTATGATTCAAACTTTTAGTTTCTGCATATAATTTTTACGTGTACTCCACATGTTATATACGGGATATATATATGGGACTTCGAAGAACATGTGACAAATTAATGTCTTCACTAGAATTGAACATTAGCTATACCAAAGTTCCAACTCAGACATGATTTCAAAATCCTTGTACATTTAACCAAGGGTGTGCACAAAATTTACACCCTCCAAGAATCGAGTACCACGAGAAAAATCAACAAATATGAAACAAGGAACTAAATGTTCAATAAACAAACAAACAAACAAATGCCCCCCTCCAAATTTTGCATCGGATCAAATCTGTTATGCTCCCCTGATTCACAGCTACATCTTGTAACATATCCTATACAAACTTTACATGCATTCAAAGGCCACTGTTTCACCCCTACAAAAAACAAACGGACAAGAAGCCTGATTAATCCGTTTACATGTAAAAACTATGTGAACAACAAGGCCTTTATGTTATGGGAAGGCGTACTTTCAGCCTTGTTTTCCTTCTATTTATAGTGCTCGGACTGCAGCATCCATCAGAATCAATATGTTATTTTCAATTTTTCAGCTCATGTCACACAAAACTCATCTAGCCAAACTACCTGTTCTTCTTCTTTCTCGACCAAATCCTGGACCTTCTAGAAAAGAAACTACTCAAAGTTGAAAGTTTGCGATCGCCATCCGGTCGACCTGACGATGACGGTAACCGAACGGCCTTTCGTCGTCATGAAGCTCTACCTTCATCTTGTAGTGTCCAAGAGACGAGGTGACCCCCACTATCTCCACTCAACAACTGTTTCAAGTCAGGTGTCAGGCAAAGTGCTGTGACCGGCTGCTTGTGTGCTTTGAGCACTTTTTGCAAAATTAACCTGTATTCTGGCAGTTTCCCATTTAGACCCGCACCACTAAAGCTACTCCTGGGAGACTGATTCTTTCCTGCAGACACCTCGTCAGATGAAAAATGTACCATCTTCCACACCTTCACTGCACCACTCTGGTGTCCTGTCACATACCAGTTTGTATCTAGCCAGTCCGAACTTGTAGTACATGCTACAGACAATACCAAGTCAGAAGGCAGCTGAGATGTATTTATTACTGCTAGGCAGTCCCCATTTATACTCCATATGGAAAGAAGTACACCTGCCGCAGTTATAATTTCTCCGGTAAGGTTATTAACATGCACGACTGATATTGGTGCTGGAAATCTAGGCAGCTGTCTAACAAACACCAGATTTGTCAGATCCCATATGATAACAGTAGAGTCCTCAGATCCGGTGACTATAAAAGAATAAGGCTGGCTCACATACAAACATGTAATTTTCCCAGTATGCCCACACAAGGCATGCTCAAGTAACACATTACGTTGGCCCCGGACCCCATCTCTGACAAACCGCCAGACAGCAATTGTGCCATCATCTGCACCAGTCACTAGAATGGTACCATCATGGCTGACCCCTGCACACTGGATCTTGTTCCCACCATGTAGGTTTTCATGAGTGGACAGCAACTTTTCTTGATCGTAGCTCACCACCCGGAGACTCTTATCAGGGAAACCCCATGATACATACTCCGTATAATTAACGGGTTTGAGCACACAATTAATGCCTGCAGTTAGGGTCTTCTCATTGAAGGTAACAATTTGGGAGATTGAAGACATGGTACGGCGGGCCTCTTGAGGTACCAAATAACTGCAGCGTCGGAGTGGGTGTGGCGGAATCTTGCGATCAGTTCGTCGTTGCACATGCGGCTTGGTAAAAATTTGTTTGGGGGTCTGGCCAAAGTGGTTGATTTGTGCAAGGATTGAGGCTTTCATTGTGAGGTCTGTCACTGCATCAATATCAACATTCCCTTCGTATGTGTAATGGTAAAATACATTCACTGCATCTTCTGCTGCCTGAATTTGAAAGAAAGAAAAAGATCAGCTACAAACAGCATGAGTTGAACTGTTAGCATTACACCAGCGACACTGATATATCAGTACCACGCCGGAGGCTTTCTAATGAGTTTTCATATCGGTATTTTATTAATTTCTCCACATAAAACACATTCAGCCATACTCAAATAAAAAGACAGGCCAAGTTAGTTTAGCCGCACGAGCCATAGTTTGGGTTATATCTCACCACCTGTAAGGGAGAAAGGTAGCACATGCATACCTTGCCTCTTTGCTTATAGCCAAAGATAAGATCGATCCAGTGGTGGAGATTCTCAGACACATATTCAGACTCCAAGGCCTCACGGTGCTTCCTAATGAACTCACGAGTACTTCCTCTGGCCCACTGGGGCAAAATCACATCCCCAACCTTCTCCCCGGACTGCTTCTCACCAAGGTCGAGGTTGAAGCGGTTCTCCAAGAACTCTGGCATGTAGTAGAACTCAGGGATGAGCTCTTTGACATCAGAGGTGTTGCTCTTGCCAGCAGCACTATGCCAGGTGTCACGTACACTGTTAAAGAGTCGGTCCGCGTGATCAAACGATCCCCCTTGCAGCTTCTGGTTCTCCCCGCTGAAGGGCGGCAGCCGAAGCAGATAAAACAACACTATGCCTGCACTAGAGTAATGTGACCCGTAGTGGAACTTGGGAACATCCGGGTCGTCCCAGCTGTCATACCTGATAATCAACCAACCATCAAAAAGAATAATAAACTGATGCTTCCCGTTGGGTTGATCCATATAGAGAATGGAGGAAAATACAGAAAATAAGATAAACTAAATAATAAAAGCTACAAAATAAAGAATACCTTTTGCGGAACTCTTCCTCCCCCTCTGGTGTCTGGCAACCCATGGGCTTGTCAAGCTTACGGAATGTTTGCGGGTTTGATAAATCCAGTTCATCGCTCTCATAATCCGAAAGAACCCAGGGGAAGACGGGATATTGGGTCAGATCGCTGTACCCACGACCTGCAAGTGTGTTCAGATGCATCAGGTACTGGAAGTTGCTTATCTCCCCATTCTGCCAACGTTTCATGAAAGACTTCGCATAGAACCGTGAGAGACGGCCTCCTTCACTTGCCTCTTGCTTTGATGACCCTGAGATTGTTGTATCCAACCTATCTCACACATGAAAGAACAAAAATTGATATTAACCAACCACTGCAATTGTTTCTAGCCTATGATATTACTGTTGAGAACGAATGAGACATAACAGAGGATGTAGTAGCTTTATGCATAAGATAAAAGAATAACGAAAAAGAGGTGGGAGTTTACATACAGGCCTCAGTATCTATAAATTCCACCTGGAAAACAAATATTATACTTGTGATGCTCTTAAATCAAGTATAAACAACCATGGCAAGAGGTATGTTTGCACAGAGAAGTAACTCTTAGAAAACAAATAAAATACTTCCAGAAGAACAAATATAAGAAACAAAAAAGGGAATGTACGTACATGCTATTTCGAGGAAGATTCATGGCAATTAAGTTCTTAAACACCTCTTCCCTCTCCTTCTTGTGGAAAACTAAGAGGTCATTGCAGCCATCCATGCTAAATATCTCTATAGCTACTGGCCGCAACTGATAGTCTCGTTTCAGCAGCTCATGTACACTATCGAGCTTCCACCTGTGCCATGGGTGTGGCAGGTTGCTACTACTACAAACCTTCTCCTTCCCCCAGGCACCACCATTGTATGCCCACGCCCTTCCTCCAGCCAAATTCCTCACTGACGCACCTACCCCACCCCGAAAGGATGACGTAGGTGACCTTAAACTAAACTCGCTTCCAGTTATAACATCTTTCTTCACACCAAGCGCTTGGTCTATCACTGACGGCTCGTCTTCACTTGCCTTCTCAGAAATGCAACCAGTCTCATCAATGTAAAAGTTTTCTATGATATACAAACACAGTTCACCAATTATGAATATACCATCCTGCTTGTCAAGACCAACAACCCTTTCACAATTGTACTTGTGCTTAATCACCTCCGATGGCTCGAGGAATGGCCGGATAAGATACTCCCCATTGTCAAACAAGAGAGAGTCGGGTTTCTCGTCTCCAGGTTTCAGATCTGTTGCACGGATTGAGGATGCCCGAGGGGATCCCATTTCCGATCGTGGGTGTATGTTGTCAGTCATTTGTGCAGAGTAAACACTGGATTTTCCAGCACCAAGATCCATGGCCGAATGAAGGCTAGGCTCATTTATGCTACTAGCTCTGTCATCATTCCATCCGAGTGAACCAGGTTCAGTTTTGAATCCAATATCCTCATCACCTCCTTCATAGAAACCACTTGCTGCCCCATCGGTTTCTTTCTGATCAACCACATCATTCAATCCCTTCAAACCAGAGCCCAGTTCATCTGGAACATTATCCCTGAATCCTAACTCAGGCTCTTCATTTGCCATCATCACATCCTGCTCCAGCCGAAGACCACTTTTCAGAAGACTCTGTATGGTGTCGACCCTGAACTTGCACCTCTCAAGCTTCTTGCGCATGCGGTAGGGACCTTCAACCGGGCATAGCTGCCACTCAGGGTCCACAAAAGACTGTCGCACTGGTAATATACCTCTCTCATGCACCAGCTGCTGCAGCTGGTTCTGCCACTCACTCTCAGCATGCAACACCCACCCATACTTGTCCTGCCGAATCTTCCTGAGCAGGGTCGACATGTTGTTGCGCACTTCTTCAAGGCTCTCTCGTCTCTTGTCCATTAATTCCCAGTGCTTCTCATCAAGCTTCACAGTCTCCTTGGACCTCCTTCCCATATCCCTCCTCCTCCTTGTCTCAACCCCTTTGATCCTCACACCTGGGAACTTGTAAGAATCTGTAATGTACCGGTGCCACATTATAGAAGCACACTGGTCTAAAGCACGGTTTACAACATGCTCCGAACCATTAAACCACTCGAAGAACATAGAAACACTCCCAGTAAGAAGTTTATCAAAACCACTACGCAACACATCATATGCCTGCCCCCCCTGGTCACTTCTCAGCATGAGCATTTCCTCAAACATCTGCCGTCGGTGCAGTAGAAGATATTTCATCAAATCAACAGCGAGGTTCTGAGCGGTCAGCCTCTTGTCACGCAAAAGCACAATAAGGTTTACCAACAAGCAACATATCACATCTTTATCCCCGTTACTTGGGCAAAGGATCAGACGCTTTGTTTGCAATTAATAAACTGTAAGACGGTGCATATATCTATCGCACACCATCTTTGAGGCTTTCTTTGCAAGTGATTTCCCAAGGTCTGATTGAAACCTCACAGCCATCGCCCCTCCCCATAGCCATTAGAACCCAGCTCAGAATACAATTCGTTCTTCCCAAAATCGAGAATATAAGCCATCTAGCTTGTCAGTGAGCTTCTAGTGATAGACATAAGCCCTTCCAGAGCCAGTAGATATAAGCCTCTAGCTGTCGCTCTTGTTCTAGTGATAGACAAAAGGCCCTTACCCAAGGGACACTTCTTCAATTCGCCATCTTGTTCGCCTAGCTGTAGCATGGACAGTAACGAATCCCAGTGTTCTCAGTACGCCAAGAGGCATGGGGAACGATCCCATGTAAACCCGATCTACAATCATATAGCATAGAGCATCAAGGTTTGAAGACCACTTGGTTTTGTCAAGCTTTTTGAAATTGTCCTCGTCATCATCTCGTAGGAGCCTCCTCTCTAGGAAGTTAACAACTCGGCCAAGGCACAGGCCTTGAAAAACCAGAAGAGACTCAGCATCCACAAATAAAGGCACGGATTCTAAGATGCTTTCAACAGTGGAATGCGCCTTTGCTTGCTCCGCAATTATGTCGGCCAGAATTTGTGCAACAAAATCCGACACTGCAGTTGCACCTCCCGAGCATGGTCCCCCATCATAACCCATGTCATCCATCTCAAGCAAAATATGGGAGCTTATTGGAAATAACAAGATACCAGCAAGTTGAGTCCCATGTGAGCCGAGTTTAGGATCGGCCGACAACTCCGAGTCATTCACAGAGGAAATCACAGATGGTGGTGGCTTCTCAGCTGAGCCACTAAGCCAAGAGCTTATCATGCCCACCGGAGATGCAAGAGGTGTTGTGGCCTTGGAGTTCGACTTCTCAGATATAACTGGAGAATTAATGAGATTTAAAGAGGCCGAATTGGGGGAGTCGTCAACCATGGGTATATCCACAGCCACATTTTGATTTAAAAGTTGGGTCTTTCCTTGATCTTGTTGTTGTTCAAATTCATCCTCTTTATTCGTAGACTTGGTTGGTTCTGTTTGGTACGAGTTGTCATGTTTAGTGTCGATTGTACCATCAGGTGGAGTCAGGGAATCAGCAGGTTCATCAGAACTTGTGCTGTTTTGCTCTTGAGGGGAGCTGCCAAGGCTCATAGAAGTTTTAGCTGACTGTTCCTGATCAGCTGGTAAGCTTGTGAACGTATCTTTGGAGCTTCCATTGTCATCAATATCATTAGAGATCTTTGCATCAGTTGCTTTCCTTTGGAGATCCTTCGCCATTCTGAGTGCACATTCAGCTCTGCCAAGCAAATTGAACAGATTTTTATATAGTTGATATAAAATGGTATGACAAAAGAAAATGCATCAAAGGCAAAATTATTAATGACCACCGACCTAAAAAACAAAATGGTTCCTCTTTGTACTTTTCAGGACCAGCCAAGGTGCTTCAGCAAGAGTCCTGATGGGTGCCAGTACATGAGGTCCAACTGAAACAAGCTTTCTGGGGCTATATCTTTTGGTTTATTTTAGTTTCTTAATTTAAACATATCCTAAATTGAATATACCAAACTAGATCAACACAGTATTCCTGGCTGTTAATGAGCTAAACCTTCCATTGCACACACAACCACAAGGATCTCAACAATTGATAGAAGTCAGAGAGAAAAGGAAATGCAAAAATAAAATAAATAAAATAAAAAGAAAAGAAAATTCACACAAAACAGACCTTACACAAGAGAAGTACAGATCAACACAGCTCTCAAGGAACTCAGGGCGTCGGCACACAATTGAGAAAGAAGGACACATCTTTGCAAGGTCGACCATGAACCTTAGTATAGAAGTGGTGACTGCAGGGGCAGCAGCCTCCCCAGACATGAGTCTAGCTGCATATGTCTTGTGCATTAGCGCCTCTCCTTGCAAGTCACCCCCTGCCGTGTCATTAGTAGCCTCGACGAGATCTGACGCCAAACTCCCACTCAAGTGTGATAGATTGCCATTCTGGTATGCAAGCATGGATCTGACACTCAGCCTATCAAATGCAGCTTTTGCCATGGCAACAACTGTTTCTAACAACTCAACAAACTGCAATTCACCGAAGTTTCCATCACTGGGCATGAGAGCATGAAAATCAAGCATGCGCACCTCAGGTACCCGTGGGTAAACCGACTTGCCGAAAACCAAGCAGAACAAAATGTAGTATATCTCAGGCGAATCAAAGAAGTTTGGGAGCACACGTGTCAGTCCCTGGAAGCCAAGACTGGCACGGAACCTCTGCACAAAAGTGGGTGATGAGGAGAGGCACACACCAGTCAGTGTCATGATCCAGCGCATACTTGTGGAGTGTACCGCCTCATCCAGGAAAAATGCGATCAGTCTAGATGACACAATCTTGTGCCACTGTTCAAGCAGCTCCTCAGCCCTGATCGTCACTTGTAATTCTATCAGCATCTCCAAGAGCATGTTTCGAACAATGATGTGCTTACCCATGGCCTCACGCACAACTTGGTGATTGACCCGTGGAGGCGGATCAAAGGTCATGGTCACAAACTTCACCACAAGCTCTAACTCCGAGGTCAGAAACCCATCTTCCAAAATCACCCCTAGAAGCACAACTAGTTTCTCCAAAACTGGTATCTCTACATCACCACGCTGCAAGGTCACCAAAAGATGTTGCACTAGGTTTATCTGCCGCAAAATTGTGAGGTTATGGTTTCTGAATCCGTGCATTGATACCATCCTCTCTAGAAAATTGAGAAGTGTAATCTGGATTGAGATTGGTGCAGTCACCCACAAAGTCCAGTCGAGCAACACATGCTCCACCATATCTGGGTTTGATAAAACAATACAATTTGAGGTATCATCAGACAACTCAGCATTCTCCAGCTCTGACAATTGACTAAATGAATCTTCCCCATGTGATCCCACTGACATAGAGTCGTCCGAGAATTTTGGTAGGGATATATCATCTAAGCCAGCTTCGGCAGAAATCCCTGCTGCAAAGCTTGCAGTGCGGCTAACGATAGGCTTAGGCTGCTCTGGAAAGGAGGCTTCACATGCAGCAATACGGAAGAAGATTTCGAGGGACTGCATGTCGAAGAGGGACATGCGGCGGTGGAGGAATAATGCAAGGAGGTGGTATCCACGCAGATTTTGCATGTCACACATGTTTCTCTGGTTCTGTTGCAGAGAGAGTGCAAGGAACTCCAGAGCCATATGGAGCATTTCTCGTGTTGTGGCTGCCTCCACGAGGGCAAGCACAACTGCCATGCCACCAACTGTCTGCAAGCTATCCCCAATTGCGAGCTGGTGGCAGATGTACACATCACCACTTAGACGCCCAAAACGGGGTATCCCTGGCAATGTTATTATAATTTCTTTAAAAAGGAATACATAATCAAATATATTAGGAATAAATTCCCAACTGGAAAGGAGAAAAAGAGAGGTATTCATTTAGAGGCAAACTCCCACCTGTTTTGTGTTTTTAATACTAAGTATCACAAAATACTTGTATGCCATTTATACAAATGACTGAAACCAGCTTGCCTAGGTGCACGTAGCTCCCGCTTACGCAGGGTCAGGAAAGGGTCGGACCACTTTAGAGTCTTTGTGCGCAACTTTTCCCTGCATTTCTGCAAGAGGCTGTTTCCACGACTCGAACCCGTGACTGGTCACAAGGCGACAACTTTACTGCTGCACCAAGGCCCCCCTTCTGAAATCAGCTTGCCTATGGATTTTCATTTTTTATTTCTAGGGCTTCTTTAGAAATATATGAACCTCTAGTTATATATAGTTACTTAAATCGCTCAAACTACTATTCAAACTCACATTTTGAAGACAAAAGGCGCAGGTCATGGTCTGTATGGGTTTGTATTTTTCTAATTGGAAGTTCCTTACTCCCTGCTTTAATGTAAAAAAAAAATTAAATGAACTGTGCAGAGGATGACGCCAATGAAATATCTACATACCACCAATAGGAGAAGCAGAGGCCGACGTTGGGTCAACAAGATTCAAAAGAGAGAGTGTGCCAGATGTGCGAAACGCATCAGAACACGTTCCATCAAATGCGAAGATGAGCTTCTTCCCCGTAATCTGCAATGCAAGGCTCCGCAGCCTCTCGTAATCCCACACAATGCCACTATTCTCCATCCTTGCACTTCCTCTCACAGATCCCTCCCCACCTCTTTGGCTTGCTGAGGAAGATGCCGGCAGTTCAAACTCAAGGGAATTGAGTATTGCCATAGCCTCCCCGCCGCATGCCTGGTTAGGCACAAACCGCAGAAGATCCGAGTCTTGGAACAACCCTCTGTACCCCTGACCAAGTATGTACATCAAACAAATGGCTCCAGGGGTAAGAACCTCCTCAAAAATGTAACAGGATCGGAGTTTCCATGCGAGGTCAGAGACCTTCCCACGTGCCGCTGGTGTGCCCAGTGTCACTTGTAGCGACTTCCCAGGGGGGCTCAGCGCATAACCCAACTTACCAGTGTGTCGCAACTTCCCATCTAGATAGAGGTGTGCCACGCTAGCCTGGAACAGCCCAGCTAGAGCATTCGGCTTACTGTGAACAACTGCAAGGTGGTGCCAGGTGCCTTCTTCAAGCTCCAGCCCAGGAATGGACAACGAGCTGGAGTTGCTGGTAGCTAGAGTAAAGACACCATTTTCATGCAAGTAAAGCTCAGCATATAGTGTATTCCAGTCGTCAACTGAGCTGACAGAGAACAGACGCAGTATCTGAGGTGTAGCTGCATTTCTTTTCCCTGTGGCCTTCGATGGTTCATATTCTTTTGATTTGAAGAGGTTTCGGAACTGGAACCAACAGACGAAGGAGTAGCCAGAGGCAGGAGGCCATGTTCGCTCTCCAAGCGACACCTGGATGGACGCATGGCCAGTTCTAGTCATGTCCATTTCCACAAAGGGACCAAGAGAGACAGCCCCAGATCTGAGGTCCTCCATTTGGGTTAGCTTCTCCATCATGCACACAAGTAGGTTGCCAGAGTTTCTGGTCTTCAGTTGGAGGATGTATCTTACAAGTAGCCGAAGCTCTGAGGACGAAAGTCTGACAAAAGAATTGAAGAGAAAACAAAAGAATCAGGAGATGTACAATTTAAGAATACAGTGCTACTTTGGTCCCAATGCCAGCTATTTGACAAAATCGATACCATTGAAGTGGCAAAACCAGGACAAATATACAAGCTACTGATGTGGCTGAGTACAATTGAACTGACCTGTATGCACCAAGCACTTCCACAATCTTCAGAGCATGGTTAAGAATCGGAGAAGAATGGTCAAGAAATGGGCTTATTATCTCTAGAAGAAGGCCAACACAACCTAAATCATGCAAACGGGGAATAAGTCACTACTGTCAAATCAATAGGACAAACAAATAAGAATACAATAAGAAAAAAGAAAAAGAAACGTACCAACAGAACACAGGTTTTCCTGATTGAAGGGACCAGCACTTGCAAGAATCTCAATGAACCCTAGCAAATCCAACTGAACTTTTGGAGTGAACAGCAACAATGCTCGAATCAGCACAGCAATTGCACTTGCATTATACACACGTTCCCTCTCTACCCTTGAGATTCCCAACGACACCACAGAGAACGCACCCGTATCATCATATTGGGACGCACTATTTGATGACGCGGCATTGTTTTGTTGGAGTTCATTAGTTGGGGTATTCACAATCTCAAGTGCAAGCTCGAGCAACAGGAATATGACCTGTTTTTCGCAATCAACAGAAAGCAACCCCGACTCACATAAGAGGTCGTAGAATGTGTGTGATGAAATGACGTTGTGTACTCTTATTCTGTTTATGTGATTATTGCGCACGCCAGCTGTGGTAGCACGCAGTAGGAAGGTGAAAACACGCATATTAGAGTGAAGGGACGAGCGCTGAGACTCAGCATCTCTTTGAAAACCATGGAGCATCGTCAGGAGAAGAGAGAAGCCAGTGGCCTCACCAAAGACACGCTGCGCTGAGACATTTGCAGTAAGTATGCGCCACAAAGCACCGAGGATGTCACACTGAGCATCATCTTGGAGCTTGTACTGGGATCCTGCGACACTTGTCACAATGCCACTCTTGACTATTTCGATGAGGCCTCCCAGTTCCTCTGGATGAGCCTGAAGATGAACACATCAAAAGAATTGTAAAAGTAGCATATAAATTCAAAGTTCCTGACGTTAAAATTTTTTTGGAACTCCTGTAAAAAAACATCTAACTTGGAATAATGCTGATCTGTTCTAAACTTTTGAATTTAATCCTATAATAGTTTATGTGCACATTTGCAATGTGATGACAAAGACAAAGTATCTACATTTCAGCATAGGTCTAAAGGCATTTGTAAGGACTTCAAGCCTTCATGATTCTAGAACTGAACATATTTCTCAGCAAGGATTTTTAAATGTTGGACATATATAATACCGAACAGGTACAAGTAAACAGAAAGGTTAAGGAGCTAATTGTACCACATCTGACAAAGTGATACCAAAGCCTTTTCGATGGCTCATCTTAATCTTTGTCGGACAAAAAAAAATGTGTACAAATACTATATGCATTCCTATTATTGTTGCAAATATCTTGTGAAGACAGATAGGTACCTGAAAGGCATCTTCAATCATGAGGCAAGATAATAGCCTAAGCACCCCATTTCGGTGACTATCAGAGGTCAGAAAGGGTTGCACAATGCTAATGCCGTTGGCAGCACGAAATGCTTGCTGATTTGCCTCAGCCCGTTTCAACAAATGAAACAAACAATCCCATGCCACCACACCTGTGCCTTCATCCTCAAAGATGGGGAGCCTAGCTGATGCTGAGGCAACAAGTTTGGGCGATGATAAGATCATGTCCTTGCCATCTATGCGTTTGTGGAACCCACTCGTGGCAGGTACAGAATTAGTTTTCTTGTCAACCAGGGTAGAGAACTTGTTATTCTGGTCAAACCCTGAGAGAATCTTATGTTGTTTTAGGTCATCTAGTAAAACTTCCAAAACACCAACTTCACGAAGAACCTTCTTGTACTGCTGATCAAATGACAGGAGCTTCACAAAGAAGGAGAGGATTGTCTGTCTTAAACTGGTCGTGATCAGCTGTTGCAATAAACAACACAGAGAGAGTAGCTCCTGTTCTGGTATACAGTTCACTACTGTCACAGCATATTCCAATATTTTCAATATGATTTCTTGGAGAGATGAGGGGAACCCAGCCATGTTTAGTATGAAAAGAGGCACAGTCCGAAGCTCCTGGCACAGCTTGTAGTTCTCAAGGTGGCTAGAGAAGATCTTGAACATTCTGTTAAGCACCTCCAACTGCACCTCAGTGTTGTCAGCTTTGAGGAATATATCCTGAAGCATTTGTATGGCTTCAAGATCTTTCACTTTCGAGCTTCCTTTTTCGATTTCATCAGTTAGACGGTCTAAGGATGGTGGGCGGCTTCGGCCTCCTTTAGTGGTTTTAGATCTCAACTCGGGCGGGCCTGTCTGGGACAAGTTCACAAGGACATCTAATAGCCGGGAGAGTGCTGGGGAGATGCTTGGAGGAGGAGAGGCATCTCCCACTTGTGACCCTGGTGGGTCGTCTGAATCATGTCGGGGTGGAGCTTTAGACGAAGTTTGTTTTTTATGGATGTTGGATAGAGTCAGTGCGAATTGTACAAGAAATTGGTAACCATGTGCATTATGTATTTCATCTCTCAGCTTGACAGGCCCCATTGCACCACTTCCCCCATCTACATATTACAGGAAGTATATAAAGGTCAGGTAATTTACAAACAGGTCCTTACAAGCTGGTTTTCTGAAATTCTACATATAGCAGTACAAGTGGAAATGGCAAAAGTACAGAGACACTATACTCCAACTTTCATTTACCTATAGGGAAGATATTGCCAGATCGATGAGAAAGCTCCACGCATTCAAGCAACAAGTCGACTATTCCCATGGTATACGCAGCATCGCATTTCTCTGGATTGAAATCCTTAATGGGCATCAGAAGGCACTTGATCTGCAAGTTTCAATCCCAAAAGTTATTGAACTCCATTGATAAAATGTGCCTTATTTGCATGTTAATGAGAGAGAGGATAGAAACTCTACCAGAGATTTGTCTCGTACGTACTTAGATAAACTCCCATTGTCATTAACCAGAACAAGTCCAAGAATCTGTAGACAGAGAGAAATGCATGTTACATCCAAGATATATAAAGGATTTCCAAATACTAGTTTGAAGTGTACCAAAAAGAAGTTTACAAGAGAAAAAGTTACCTGCATAGCATGCCGGTAGAGCTGAACAGTGTGTAAGGGGACAAGGCCTTGTCGAAGCTGGAAGAAGATGTTGAGAGAACCATTGGACACTATGTGGAACAGCAGCTCAAGAGTACCATCTTCGGCCATGCACTGTGCGGCCAAGGGGTGACTCGCTAGTGCCTTCATTATATGCACAACACTACCTTCTATCTGCACACAGAAAAATTTCATACCATGTGAGTCATGTTACAAGATGAACCAGGCGCCATAAATAACCACCGGTCGCTCAGAGGTTGAATTCTGACAAATACTGTGGTCAAATGCAGGCACAGCCTTTCTTGGTTTTATAATTTCAAAATATGCCCAGTATTCTACCATTACTCCAGATTACAGCCTCAACTTGTTATATTTATAAATTGTAATTAGCATAGACCATATTCCAGAGTTTTGCAAGTTATGACCTTAAGTTTGAAACTAAATCTGGACAAACAACAAATGACTTAATTCCTTCTTTTTTTCATTTTGACTTGGCATATGTGTAAGTGTAACACATTTGCAGAACTTCATGCAATCTACCATCTTAGAACCAAACATTAAAATTGATTTTGCTCAGCTGATCAATTCAAGTTTAGTATAATAGAAAGGCTCGGTTACCAATATAGCAAATGTTTGGTGCTGGTTAGCAGGAATATTAATACTGGATATTATTTGCAAATAACATTGTATAGTGTATATTAATTGACAAAAGCATTTTGCTTATAACTAAGAAAATAGAAAGTTGAATCGCAAGCAATAATCCTAGTAACTGGATAATATCAACTAGAGTAATTACCTCAAGCCTCCGCACTCGAGAGGTGTAGCTGTCAGTTTGATTTTCCTCTGAGGCAGGCCCACTATCATCAGGTCCAGCATCTTTTGAGTAAGATTCTTCAATACTAAGAAGACCTTGCAGAATATAGACAAGGGATCCCAAAATACCAGTATCCAACAAATGCTGCTTATCAGTTGGCTATATCAAACAGGAAAACAGAAGGAAACAAGAACAAATTTATTACTAAAGAATTCTACACAAATACAGTTGAGCAATGAAATTTAAAAAAATAGCAAGCACATACCCCTGTGACTAACACTTCCACAGCGTATAAAATATTTGAACCAGGACAAATGCCATCCTATTTTAATGCATACGCAATAAAAATTAGTACCTGCTAGTGCAGTTATTTGGAAAAAAAGGAGAAGAGAATAAAGGCTTACGTTTGTCACTTCGGTAAAAAAGGACATGACTTCAGAAACATTGAGGGGTTCTTTTGTTTTTATCTTTTCACCCCTTAATTTTTTTACATCAGCTTCAAAGGCTCTTCCAAGAACAAAACAAAATATATGGGACTCGACTAACCTGAAAACACATTCAGAAAATACAATAACTAAGATAAACCAGAATTGCATTTCTTTCTGTATGTGCGTCACTCAGGTAAGAATCATCGACAAAATTTAGAAACCAACAACCACCTCATAGACAGATGTTGTAGAACATATACAGAACAATACATACAAGCGAGAAACATATTGTGAAAGTGGTAGATACAAAAATGGTATGAGAAAAGGAAAAAAAAAATTAACAGCATATATAGTGGTCGGTTTGAGGGATTTTCTAGGCCATACGAACCAACAGTGAAAGCTATACTTGGATTATAGTGGGACCAATTAACATCTTTTGGTTATCAGGGAGATCAATTATCATTTTACACTAGAGGTTTACATTCCTTCAAAACCAATTTACCCAATTATAGAAAGTATGTAAGGAGTACATAGTATAGCATAGTTCAGGATAGAGAGAGCATACTTATTGACTACTTGAGCTACACTAGACTGTTGTCTGACTAGTCTACAAAAGACCTCTACTGCATAATCAAGAGCCATTTCTTTCTCCTGAAAAAGAAGCAGAACAATAAATTATCAGAAACGGGGAGTTAATACTACAAATGACACGGCGTTATGTAGTTAAGTAATAGGCAATGAATAGTAGATGTCGCTCGGTTTATGTATTACCACAATTAAAGAGATCTTATCTAGCTACTTTTCATCAAGTAGTAAGATGGTGGTAATATGTTTCCTATTTAGAGGCGAAGAACCGTTAATACTTTATCTTTCGGACATGCAGGGATACTTCTCGATTTGATGGTTCACATAAACTGACAAATTAATCTACCACATCAACCAAATCTTACGTTGATAGGGTACACGTGCGACAAAAGGCACGGAACTATATTAAAAGGTAAAACAATAAATGCACCTTTTCGGAGCTGGATGCACGGAATTCTTCCCAGTACTTCCTAAAAGCCAGCTCCAATTCATGCTTCCCTCTGCTCGCAAACAAAGCAATAGGATTACAAGAAAATTAACTAGGAAAGATCAATAAAATAATACTGAAGCAAGATATATTCTGTACATTGATAAGTTTGAAATTTTGCATGCAAAAATTCACCCTTTTCTCAGTATTGAGTGCGAACTTCAAATCTATCTTTTCTCTGTGAATATCCTCAATCTATAATATCTAATGAACTCAGGAAAAAATATTTCTATTTTCCCCAGGCAAACTACTATGTATTGTGGAAAAGTTCTTGTAGTAAGTTCAAACTCAAACTATTCAAAAGAAAATTACCGAGCTGACAGCATTACAAGATTTCACGGCTTACGGAAATTTTCAGGTCAAACCTATCATACAGAAATTTTCCTAACCAAAACCCAAATTTGTATAAACCTGAGAAGCATCAGTTGTCACCAAATAGCAGAAAATTCTCTAAATTATAATACCAATCTTCCAAAAAGACAGATATCTCGCCTTGCAAAAAAAAAAAGTGAGGTCAACCCATTTAGGAAACAAATCGCCCATAGAACAGGAAAAAAAATCTCTCCTTTTACGACCACAATTCCATTAACTGATCCCACTTCAAAACAAAACAAAAAGCTGGAAATCGTAAGGGAAGCTACCTGGCAGGAGACAAGCTAGGCGAGGCTGTACCGGAATGGTACGAGTCAGCCCAGGAGGCATCAGAACCAGCTGAGACGGATACTGGCGCGAGAGCAACAGGCAAATGCTGGTTGTTTGGATGGAGAAAGGGCCTCCCCTGCTGTGTCCCCGACGACTGGGCCCCACCTGTCTGTGGTACCGCACCAGATAACCCGACCTTGTCCTTGATGTCCTTGAGCAATGTCGACCATCGCATCATCTTTTGCAACCTGGTGAAGGGTCCCTCATCCAAGATCCGCCGCCTAGATCAGACCCAAAGATCACAGCTTTTCTTTTATCGGATTTTATTTTTCAATTTCCGATCAGATGCGACTAGACAAAGGAGAAAGAGATTCACAATGTTTTGCTCTTTATTTGTCGAAATTCTGGGAAGACGCTTGAAATTTTTTTTCCAGAGAGAGAGCAGAGACGCGATTTTCGGTTTGGGGAGGTATTTCTCTTTTACTTGTGTAGATTTGTTAACTTGTTCGTCCTTCTTCTCTCCTTCCTTCCTATCTTTCTCTCCCTCTTGTGATGCAAAATCTCTGTTTGTTTGTCAGAGACGTGGAAAACGAACGACTCTATCTCTCAATTCATTTCCTTCCTTTCTCTTTTTCTCTCTCTCTCTTCGGTCGGACGCGCTCAGTTTCTCTCTCATGTTTGTTTTTTCCTTCTTTATGTAATTTTTTCCTCTCTCTACTATCTTGACCGGTTCTTTCATAACATTTTGCAAAGGTTATATCGCGTGGTGGGTCGCTGAATTGGTCTCTTTTACTGGCTGCATGCTTTGGCACTAGAGACAGATAACACGATTTTGGCAATACTTCTTTCTGTGGATATTTGTCTTTGGTCCACCGTAGACCGGAGATTTGCCACGTAGGATGGAAAAGGTGCCACCTGGCATATCAGGCAGTGTGATTTTGAAGGTGAAGAGCCTGCTTAAAGTTAAACCGATGGAAATGTCAAGAAGAGGCAGATGAGATGTCTCTTTTTGCTTTCTATTTTTGAATTATTTACAAGTAAATACGTTACTGCTTTTGAGAAAAAAAAACATCTGTCTAGATTTGTTTATGTTGATGTTTAAATATGTTCGATGTTATATTCTTCAATGTTCTAAAATTGCATGATTTTTTTCAATCGGAATGATCTGAGAAGTGGTTGTAAGATCAAACCATATCATTGAATTGAATGATACAGTTAGGTTTGTAGAGGCATGTCTAGTAAAAGCATTATAGGT
Source organism: Eleocharis quinqueflora (assembly GCA_964058865.1). NCBI lineage: Eukaryota > Viridiplantae > Streptophyta > Magnoliopsida > Poales > Cyperaceae > Eleocharis > Eleocharis quinqueflora. Next base: position 126,113 of record CAXKVX010001522.1, read on the forward strand.
CATAATTACTCACCATGCTCATGTCATAAAAAGATTAAGAGATTGTTCTTATTAATTAAGTGCCAAAAAAGAAAACAAAATCTAGTTGCTAATCATGTATGTCTTTGAATTGTTGTGTGATCAAATCATTTCATATGTGATAAACTTTGATATTTTGTTCGACCTAAGAGATATAAGTTACTATTTTCAAGTGCTCTTCTGAAAAAAAAAATTGCAAAATAGTTTTATGTATTTGTACAATTTGTTATTTTTTTGTAAAATAATCATGTATATTTAAAAATCTACGTCATTTTGCTCTCTGAAAAAATTATAAATCTTACCTCTTCTTGACGGAAATTATGAATCTGCCCAAATTCATAATACGTATAAATTTTGAGTGTTACAATTAATATGTTATGTTATTTGTCATATAAATATCATATTCATATCCAACAATGCTTAACGTAGATTTTATTATATAGGTAAAATAAAAACGAACTTGTTGTTCTCATACGTTGCTAGCTTTTATTGCGGCGAGCTACTAGAATCGAAATGACTTTTGCCATTTAGAAATTAGAACCGTTAAAGAAAGCTCAGTAATTTATTTTTGAGTAAATATAATGTTTTCTTCTTAACGTTCTCTTACATGCATCCCACTTAAAGATAAAAACAGTTAATGTTCTGCTTGTTTGTTCTGTCTGCTATGTTCGCTACAATGCATATTTTTATATTTAGGTTTAAAGTCTTTAAATTTAAATTCACAACAAAACTGCTGCAAAATTTCTGATATAAAGACTTGCAGCATAATTGTCGCAAGTCTTTATATTAGAACAATAAAGTCTATGTATTGTTATCTGCAAGTTTTTATATTTAAATTTTCTAATCACTACAGCAAAAAAAATCAAAACTTGCAGTAATATAAAGACTTCATTCCTAAATATCAATATATGCAGGGAAGCAGACAGAGCAGACATAGCAGAGCGAAACTAGAGCGGGTGCAAAATAATTGTAAGTCTATATATTGTTGCATGCAAGTCTTTATATTTAAATTTATTGAAAAATAATTGTAAAATTTCTAATATAAAAACTTGCAACAAAAAAATAAAAAATTATAGTAATATAAAGACTTGAGAGCAACATGACAAACATAACACTTTTGTTGCAAATTTAAATATAAAGACTTCAGATCTAATATAAAGACATGTTGGAGAGCAGACAGAGCGAACATAGTAGAGTGGACAAAGTAGAGCATTAATTGATTTTATCTTCTAGCGACGGGCGCAAGAGGGAGACGATTTTTTTCGATTCATTGCTCGTAGGTTTACAACACACACATCCACAAACAAACCAAAAAATAAACTTGAACCCCCCCCCCCCTAAAAATAGTCCCTAACAGAGCTTGAATCTCATATCTCCCCATATAAGTCTTGTACCTCACCACTACACTAGATAGGGCTTGGCGAGAGACAGTTAAGAGGTTGTTACCCTTTATCTTTATGCACGTAAAAACACGTAACATTTCTTCGTATATCGTACACGTGGCTTTCCAGCATTGTATTACTTGTGTTCCGGAAGTCATTGTTACGCGGTGAAGTAATTCTATATTTACAAGGAATAAAATTTATATCCACCCCAATGTAGGGCTGCAAACGAATCGAACTCGAACGAACTAGCTTGTGTTTGAGTTTGATTTGAAATCAATTTCGAACTAGGTTGATTTGAAATAGAACAAGTTTCGAACGAACTTTGTGAAGTTTGAGTTTGATTTGATACTGATTCGAATCGAACTCGAACTAATTACAAACTACAGATTTTTTTTGTTGCTCAATTGGAAAGTAGTAAAAGAGGATGACAAAGAAGAGGATAATTATCAAATTGAAGAGGGTGAAGAGTAGAATGTTGGCAATAAAAAGAGTGTGTGTGAACTAATTAGAGAGTATCTGAATGAAGATGATGATGATGGCATTAAAGATGAATGAACTAATTATTTCTAATGAAAATGAATGTGAAGTGGATAATATCGTTGAGAAATGGAGAGAAAAATATCAAGAACATTCGAACTATAAGGTTTGCGAACAATATTCGAACGAACTATATCAAGTTTGAGTTTGATTTGATACTAATTCGAATGAACTCGTAGCGCAAACTACATATATAGCAATAGTCTCGATATCATATGGCGGTTCATCTCTCAAGATTCAAACTATTTTAGTTCACGAACAGTTTCGAACGAACTGGCCCTAGTTCGAGTTTGATTCATAATAATTTCGAACTAGTTTAATTCGATTTGAAATTAATTTCGAACTGAAATAGAACAAACTAATTTTGAACTTTTCTTGAATCGAACTCGAACGAATTACAAACTACGAATTTTTCTTGCAGCTCTACCCCAGTGCCATTATGGAACAAAATCCTCTACTACACTTTCTTTTTGCAGTAGAGAGATGAGTTTTGATTTAGGTCGTTGGATCAGCTATCAACGATTTTGATTTAATATCATAAAATTTCTTCTGAATTAACGATAGAGCGTCGATTTTTAATCCGACAATCATAATAAAATGCAGTTCTCTGCTGCATAAAAGTGCAACAGACGATACGAGTTTGTGCCATTATAACATTCTAAACAATATTGATGTCGCCACGTCGTATCATCAAAGATTTTTTTTCTCACCATTATTATAAAAATATTTTCAAAGTAATAAGGCACGTTTAAATTTAGGGCTATACACAAAAATCGTCAATCCGTTCGACCTGTTTAATATGTTCGATTTGACCTATATTTTATCGGGTTAAGCTATCATCGTGTTGGGTGTGAATTTTGATTTGATAAATCGTTTTTTATGAATTTAACTAAAAATTTGCGCTAGAGAATACATCTAAATCAGAATCTGATATAAATGTTATGTGTACTCATCTCCCTTCACATTTACAACGTTATTTACTCTTGATTCTTTGATGAAGTCATTGTAAAACTTCAAGGCTAATGGTAATTAATCCAAAATATAATTCTAAAGGTAAAACATCATATGTTTATCAAATTTGAGAAAAATTTAAATTCTTTTGCGATTATTGTTGGAAAAAATAAATTTAGAATCAAACTCAGCAGATTTGAAATATTTAAACATTCTTGCATTTTTGTTCCATGTATGTTATATTTTTTTTAATCATTAATGTTATATGCTAAATAATTTTTGTGTCATTTTAATTTATGCACAATCAAAATATAACTCACATAACTCATATATAAAAAATAGATGGGTTGGACCGGCCCTAAAAATCCGAAGCTGCTATTTGGGACGGTCCGACTCAAGAACAAACTCATGCAGATAGGTCCAAAAAAACGGAGACCTAAGACGGGTAGCGACCATGATTGTTGGAAAAACTCTTGTTAAATCTGGCCGAAAAAGATCTAGCTTGACCCGTCATAATCCGATTTAAAACTCGTGCAAACCCGGAAATAATCCGAATATAACCCGAGAATAATCGAAGTATAATCATGAAATAATCCTTTAATTTAAAAAATAAAAAATAAAATAAAAATCATAAAAAAATTCGACCAATCCGTTTCAAATCGGACACCCTCTAACCGACCCAAACCCGTCGTTTCGCCTACCGGTGGTCCTTAGATGAATTGCGGCAGGCCTAAAAAATTTGATCTGTCCAAACCTTGCTCGTCAAACACGTTAGATCGATCAACTAGTGAACCGGCCAACCTATTTATCCGGACGGATTTGAATCAACACGGCCCGAATCAGACTGATTTCAATACATTAGATACAAATAGGTTAACTAAAGAATATTTGTAATTTTGCGCAATCGAGTTGGATTAATTTTTTGATAAAACCTTCTTTGACCCGCGCATTGTAAAATACTATTTTTAAATTAATACGGTCTAATTTCATGGGATGTTAACCCAATACTTTTTTAAAACTCAAAGTTCTACCTAGAATTTGTCTGTTGTTTGACAAACTATCAGACAAACTGTACATGTCGATGACATTTGACCCGAAATTTTTTTTATTAACAAAAAAAATTAAAAAAACATGAAACTAGCAAAATTCGGATCAAAATAAACAAACTAGCCATTTCGGAGTCTGTGATTCCGGATTAATTCTCGTTGCAGAGAGATTGGCTTGAATTATTTTATTAATAAAATATTAATATTTTAATTGATGGGTTGGGTTGTATTTAGGTAAGTTTTTGTAACGACTTTTACTGTGCTCGTCGAGACTATAATTAGTTTTTTATCGTCGCAAGTCATCAAGCTGTAAATGTCGGAGTCTACTTCCACTGCGTCAAGTTTGATTTGCGATCGGAGAAACGAGCGATTCAAAATTTATTCTGACACAAACACATGACAAAAAATTACAAATTAAGGCATAAGTTAATAGTGGAGCCAAATTTTAGATACGCGTTTCTCCGATCGCAAATCGGACTCAACATGGTGAAAGTAGACTCGAATATCTACAATTCGATGGCTTGCGACGATAAAAAAGAATTAATTATGATCCCGAAGAGCGTAATCGAAGTTTGTAGAAAAAAATGTTAATCATATTTAATATTTTTTTGTAACAAGTTCAGTTGCGCTCGTCGGGATCATAATCAGTTTTTTTTATCGTCGCAAGACATCAAGCTGTAGATATTCGAGTCTACTTTCATCACGTCGAGTCTGTTTTGCGATCGGAGAAATGAGCAATTCAAAATTGAATCCGACGCAAACTCATGATAAAAAAGACTAATTAAGATATAAGTTCAAGATAGAGCTAAATTTGAGATGCACGTTTCTCCGATCGCAAATCGGACTCAACGTGGTGGAAGTAGACTCGGATATCTACAGCTCGATGATTTGCGACGTTAAAAAAATTATTTATAATCACGATAAGTGCAGCCGAATTCGTTACAAAAACTTACCTAAATACAACCAACTCATCAATTAAAATATTAATATTATATTAATAAAATAATTCAAACCATTCTCTCGGGAACGAGAATTAATCCGGAATCACAGACTCCGGAATGGCTAGTTTGGTGATTTTGATCTGAATTTTGCCAGTTACGTGATTTTTTTATTTTTTTGGTTAATAAAAAAAATTCGGAGATTTAGAGCTATATACACGAACTCCTCCTATTTTTTTAATATTAGAAATTTAATAAATAAATTATACTAAAAAGAAAAATGGTGCGAAAGCGCGAAAAATAGAAAAGCTCAGAATTAAGAATACCGATCTATTAAAAAATCCAAAAGGCTGTTGTTCACAACATAGGTCAATTGATTCATTTTCCCTCAAAACCAAACAATCATTCCCACGTTTGAGACATTGATTTTTGTACTAATAAAAATATTATTAATTTAATCTATGAATTATATTATATTTAGGTAATTTTTCGTAATAATTTTGGCTACAATCGTCGGAGTCATAATTAAATTTGTTTTATCATCGCAAACAATCGAGTTGTAGATATTCGAGTCTACACTTGTCATGTCGAGTCCGATTTGCGATCGGAGCAACGAGCGATTCAAAATTTATTCCGACGCAAACTCATGATAAAAAATCACTAATTAAGACAAAAGTTGAATATGGAGCCAAATTTGAGATGCACATTCATTCGATTGCAAATGAGGCTCAACGAGATGAAAGTAGACTCAAATATCTACAGCTCGATGGCTTGCAATGATAAAAAGAACTAATTACGATCCCGACGAGCGCTGTCAAAGTTTGTAGAAAGAAATATACTAATCTTAATATTTTTGTAACAACTTCGACTACGCTCGTCGGGATAATAATTAAATTCTTTTTTATCATCGTAAGTCATGGAATTCTAGATATTCGAGTTTACTTTCATCGCGTCGAGTCTGATTTGAGGCTGGAGGAATGTGCATCTCAAATTTGGCTCCATCTTCAACTTATGTCTTAATTAGTAATATTTTATCATGAGTTTGCATCAGAATCAATTTTGAATCGCTCGTTTCTCCGATGGAAAATTGGACCCGACATGATGGAAGTAAACTCGAATATCTACAACTCGATGGCTTGCGACGATAAAACAAATTTAATTACGATCCCGACGAGTGTAGCCGAAGTTTTTACGAAAAAAATACCTAAATATAACCTAATCATGAATCAAATTAATAATATTTTTATTAATAGAAAAATCAACGTCCTGGGAATGATTGTTTGGTCTGAACTCTAAAGGGAAAAAACGAATCAATTGACAGGTGTTGTGAACACCAGCTTATTATTATTTTTTTTCAAAAAGTCGATGTTCGCAACTCTGATTTTTTCTATTTTCAATGTTTTTGTACCAATTTTTCTTTTTATTTATAATTTATTTATTAAATTTTTAATATTAAAAAACCTAGGATATATTGAATATAAAGCAATATAAAAAACAGATAAAAAACCTAGGATTAGCCCTGTCATCATACCGACTATTCTATGTAATAACTTTGTAAAATTTCGATTTTTTCGGAATAAATTGATACATGTCTTCTATCACAACAGAATCTGACAACTGATAGGGAACACGAAATTCTGATCACAAATCAAATGAAAAAGATATATTGAATATAAAGCAATGTAGTGCAAAAGAAAAATATTGGAAATATCAAATATGGCGTAAAAGGAACTTAGATTAAAAAAATCAAGGAGGTTATTCTATAATGATACGATAATACATGTTTCATATGAAAAAAAAATCGTGTATTGCAGTTTATTTATAGTAAGATCATTGATAGTTTTAAGGTTTAGTGAAAAATATGACTCAAATCTAAAATAGTATACATATGCGTCTGTGTCCTCTTGAACACAGCTGAAATAATTTTTTTATCACTGGTTAAAATATATTATAAATCTCGGTTGCTAAATTTTCAGTAGAGATTAAGCGTGACGAATTATTTTGTGTATTTTATGTAAATAGTGATTTTATGAGGTTTTTGCAATTGACAACATAATTATTATATATTATTTGTCGTATTGTTTTATTTGTATTAATTGTGTTTTTTATTATTATATTCAATGCATTACTAATTATGTTCTTTTATAAATTATATGAATATCAAAAGCACTCATTAAATATATGGATATCAAGATTTATATATGTTCATACTATGTTGTATAAAATAATTCATATTATATATACATATATAGATACATCATATACTATAAATAATATTATGCGTATATTTTCATACTATCTACATATAAAATATTTCATATTGTATGTATTTTTTATATCACATTTATATAAATCATTTATGTATTTTCACATCATATATTATAAATCATATTATGTGTATGTTTTTCATATCACGTGTACGTAGTTCATATAACTCATATAGTTCATATAATTATTTTCACATTATATATATATATAACTCATATATTTTTCATAAAATAATTTATAAAATTGAGCGAAACTCAAATTTCAGATCTAGTAATCACTAATATCTTGAAGAATATCTCCACATCGATTCATAATCATTTGTTTTTAATTTTAAGTAACATATAATTTTGTCCATAACATTGTAGAAATCCATATAAGAAACAAAATGAAAGATTTCAAAGTTTAAACAAAGGTCATCAAATTCGAAGTAAAGATAAAATCAAATGTATTCCAAATAAGTAACATCGTGTGTCAGACAATACAATAATTCTGGCATTGATATATTTTAAGTAAATTTGTACTTGGTAAATGCTTACAAATTCAACATGTCAGAGATATATTAAAAAACAAATTTTGACTGTGGGCATTCTCTCAAAAAATAAAAAATAAATAAAAAAATGACTATGGACAATGCAATGACAAAGGATTTGAATGCCTCCCAATTAGGATAAGATTAGTTATTAATTAATGTGTTTGGTGCGTCTCATGATTTTAATGATAAAACCACGTTTCATGTCTTCACATTCCCGGAATGCATGTTTACATTATTACACTGCACCTCTTCACTTCTCGACATTAATTTTTCTGAGACTCGCAGTAGATCCGACCAAAATTCTTCTGCCGCGTATACTCTGAAAAATTATGTATCGAGTTAATTACCATGTTTACCAACTATTTTACTCTGATTTACTTTTACTCAATATTATTATTATTACTATTACTATTTTATTTTATAATAATTATTATTATTTTAAGATAGAGACAGTGGCGGATTTAGAATTTCATTCAGAGATATACACAATTATATATAAAAAAAATATAAATTTCTTCTAAAATATTGAATACTATTAAAAATTATGTTTTACATATTAAAAAAAAAGCAAATACAGATAAAACATAATAATACAAACAAAATAAATTCAAGATGTCGATGGTAAATCGAGTCAGCCTCTACGGGTCTTCATATTTTGAAATCTTTGCATAATTATTTTATTATCAACACGTCTACTGATACGACACGCCGATGTTCAACACATCACGTGTTATCACGCGCGTGTTGAAATGTATAATAGTTTTATCATTTTCTACATGAGTAGCAAGTGAAATAGAAAAAAATGGGAATGCTCTATAACTAGCACCTAGTAGTATTATAGCTATGACTTCAACGAGCCTGCACTCTATTGCCATGGTTTTTCATGATGCATTTTTACAATGAATGCAACCACAAACTTCAGAAAATAAGTTGGGATTATTTTATAAAAATGGGCTAAGTTATAATTTGGACGATACAGGTAAGCCGACAAGAAATGTGTAACTCAACCATTATCCATTAATTATTATAACTTCTTATTCATTGATTTTTAATAGTGAAGTTGTGACAAAATACGATGGATAATTCGTAGAAAATTTCAGTATCATATTTCTGTTATTATTCAGCACAATGCACCTGCGAGTTTTTAAGTGCAGTAGGAAATCTTACATCATGTTTCGCTTAAGCACAACGATATAGGCTGGAGTAAACAGAAACAATAATTCATCAATTTTCATACTTGTCATGGATTAAATGGAAAACAATAATTCATCTTGGTGACTAGTGTTGTATGATTGTCTAGAAAATTTAAGCTCTTGTCAGAAGCCATTTTTTGAGATGTTAGGGTCATACACACTACTAAATGCCCACAATTTATTATCACTTTTATTATGAAGTACTAAAGAAACAAAGAAAATACTTACAAAGAAAAATATATTGCAATTGCTTTCATGCACCTTCGCCAATAGCCTTCCTATTGGGTCTACCTAGAAGTCCAGCCACTGCCGACTGCCGCCGATTCACGACAAGGACGACCAGACGACTGTACGTGGCGAACAGTGGGCGACAACGGGGTCGCGACTCGCGAGGAGCTATGGTTCGAGCGACAGAGGGAAATTTTCTTTTTTTTTAAGTCCAGTGTCGTAAATTTTTTGGGTTTGTTTTATTTCGCAACTCGACTGAAAAGGGAACAGACATATGGAGTAGATATTGTTGCAGGTGGTTTTTTTTTAACTGAACTAATGAGCTGGAGCTGGACTATAATTCATGAGTAGACATTTTTGTATTTCAGAAATAGACACTCCATTAAATAATTAATAAGCTCTGTTGAATTTCAAATTCCAAGATATCTATTTCTGAAACATGATAGATCCGCCTCTGATCACGACTCACGACCAAGATCTATTGAGAAAAAGAATTCAGACTTAGAGAGGAGCATATTATACACTTTCTGACTTCCATGATTACATCCACTAAGAAGTTCCTAAAATTTTAATGAGACGTTTGCCTTTCACTTTTTAGTAAAAGGAAAGTTAAACTTCTTTTTTTCAATGTTTTTTCTCTTAAATTTCAGCTGATATCCAATTTCAACCTACAACTCAAATTCAGAAAAATAAAAATATTAGAAAAATAAAATCTGAAGTACGATTAAATATTGTGAGATTCAATAAGCCGCTATGTTTTTCCCATCTCATAATATATTTGTATATTTTCATATTGATAGTTTAAAAGTAAATTTTCACCTTATGGCATGACATTCATTGATCTTGTTATATCAAAAGATTATCATATCAAAATCATAATATTCTGAATTTGTTTTGTTAAAAATCATGAATTAAAAAAGAAAAAAAAAGAAAAAACGAGATTCATTTTGATTAATATGGTACAGTGATCTTTTTTATCTTTTGATTTCATGTAAGAAGAGGTTCACATATCATCACTTTTATGCAAGTACATGAAATACAATCAATAATTTAAAATTTTGACTTGTAACTGATTTTTATTTTATTGATGTTAAGATAAAATTAGCATATAGGAGCTCCGATGTTTTGGGTATCGGATTCTTATTTATCTCAAGTACATAAAAGTTTCTTTAAAACACACTAAGTTTTTGTTTGATTATGTTAGATTAGGGATTGACTAACAGTCCCCCACTTCTGTCTTCCTAACTAATTTTCTAAAAATAAAAAGTCAAATAGTCATAAACAGATAAAAATAAAAAGCTAAATAGTCAAATGCTGATAAAAAAATGAAAAGTTGGATCATGTGCATCCTTCTGAACTTTTTTGCCCTGCACACTATCATGAATGTTTTACACATAATGTATAGGATGCAGACTAAATAAAATTTTTGTTCAGACTAAATAAATGTGTGTTCATAATAGCTGTTTCAAGTCTGTTTTGCACATAATGCATGTGGTGCACACTAAATAAAACATGTGTTCAGACTAAATAAAATAGTTGTTCATACTAAATGAAATAAGTTTTAATACTAGTTGTTTGAATTATGTTTTGGACATAATGCATGTGGTGCAGACTAAATAAAACACGTGTTAGACTAGCTGTTTTGCACTATTTCATGGCTGATTTGCACATAATGCATGAGTGCAGACTAAATAAAACATGTGTTCAGACTAAATAGAACAGGTGTTCAAACTAGTTGAAAGAGGTGTCCATACTAGCTATTTCAAATCTATTTTGCACATAATGCATGAGATTCAGACTAAATATACCAAGTGTTCATGCTAGTTATTTCAAATATGTTTTTGCATTGTTTCAAGCATTTTTTTGACAAAATTTGAGCAAAAAAATAAAGAAACACTTAAAAATGTGATTTAGAATCATTTTTTGGATCAAAATCGTTGTTATGGGATTATAGCCCGATGAAGTTTGTGTGCCGTGTTTTTTCATTTCCGAAAATGCTTATACTCGCTAATCGAAGTTACGAGTCAAAAGCTACATCCGTTCAAAAATCAAACATTATTTTATGCTCAAGTGCTCATACTAACTAAGAATGTGGTCATAATATCTCCTCTGGTGATCATACTAATCCCTCAGGTGATCATACTAAAATCTAAGATGGTCATACTAACTTCTCTCATGTGGTCATACTAAACTCTAAAGTGGTCATACTAAACTTTCTCAGGTGATCATACTAAACTCTCAGGTGGTCATATTAACCTTTTTCAGGTGGTCGTACTAAACTCTTAGGTGGTTATACTAATTAATAATGTGCTCATAGTAACTAAGGATGTTTATATTAACTTTCCAGTGTGTTCATACTAACATCCATGATGTTCATACTAACATTCATAATGTTCATACTAACATCCAAGCCGTTCATACTAACTTTTCAAGTATTCATACTAACATACAAGATGTTCATACGAACATCCAGGTGTTCATACTAACCTTTTAGGTGTTCA